>JAPMLY010001077.1:0-59805 GCA_026401115.1 Tetraselmis chui | reverse complement strand
GATTGGAGAAGGACAGTGGTGAGGCAGGTGTCCGCCCGGGACGAGCCTGGGACATGTCCTGAGACGGGGGGGGGTGTGACGGTAATGGTGTGAAGGTGGTGGTCAGGGGGTACGGGTTCATAGGGTGAATAAGGAAATATGTGAAGGGATACATGGCCAGATTGTGAATGAATGGGATTATTGGGCAGGTGGAGGATATTTACCCGAAAGGAGGATGGGTCAGACTCGATCGGGATGGGAGTGTCCAGCGGTTGGAGGGCGTCCGCGAACTGGAGGGTGAACTGAGCTTGCTCGGGTAGGTCTTCGAGGCTGCTCTGGATGTGGGTCGGGGGGGTTGATCCTGTCGAAGTGAGAGCCGTCGCGAGGTCGGAGGTGAGGAGGTCTTGCAGGAGGGGGACTGCCTCTTGGCCGGTGATACCGGTGAATAGGGGGGAGCGGATTTTCACCCTTCGGCCTGAGACTCCGGGAGCCGAGGCATCCCGGAGAAAGCGAATTTTCTGCTGACGTAGTTTTTCCAGGAGCGAAGGGGAGGAGGTCGCGGAGGGGGGCACTGGACCGGCTGAACTGAATTCACGCTGGCGTGAAGTCAGTTGGTACAGGAGGCCCACCGCAATACAGGAGGTGGGAATGGTCAGGTGGATTTCTTGAAAGCCCGTGTGGAGCTCGGTTGGGAGGGGTGTGGCATCGTCGCATCTCGGGGCGGTGGGGTGGAGTGTTCGAGAGGCGGTCGCGGTCCACCGAGTGTGGTGGGCGAGTTCCCGGCCTATTATATTTTTTATGCGGTTGGGGAGATCAGTGAGGTCGTGGAGGCTTTCGAGGAGCCAGCGACGAGCCAACGAGCATGCCGACGTGATCGGGTCTGAGTGAGTCGGATCCGGCAGGAAGACGCCGTGGATCCAGAATCGAGCGAGGTGGGGGGGGGTGGTGGAGTACTGGTCTGTGAGGAGGAGGGAGTCGACCATTCGGGTGGAGAAGTCGTCGGCCTGTCCGAGGGCCACTGTTGACCGTGGGGGAGACAGGACCAGAGGGGTCTCGAGTCCACGACGGAGAGGGAGGGGGTCCAAAGGTGTGCCCAATATTTGTTGGGGGTGGTTGAGCTGGGGGGCGGTGAGATACGGGGTCAGTGGGTGTCCCGCGAGTGCGTTCCTGGGATGGTAGAGGTCCGTGAAGCGGTCATGCGGCGGGGGATCCCTCAGAAGCGCTTGCCTGTAGGTGGGGGGGGGGGGGGGGTAGGGGTCGAAGACATGGCGATCGAGCAGGATTTCGAGTGTTGGAAATGAGTATAGGAGGTGAGTGTGGCTTTTCGGGTTGGTGTTTGAGAGTAGTGCGCGTGTTGGCTGCACGCGACCAGGCCCGATGGGAACTGGGTTTGGTGGATGTTTGCGGCGGACATGGACGTCCGGACGCTCGGAGGGGCGCGGTGTGGCGCGCCGCCTACCGGGGAAGAGGCTTTTTGTAAGCGGCGTGTTTTTTTGGTGTGACGTAGTACTTTGACGGGTATATGTGTGGTTTTCGAAGTGGATGGCGCGATAGCTGTCGGGGGGATGAAATTCAAATCCCTTGAAGCTGCGCCTTTGAGTGTGTACCGTCTGGTGTCGCTACGGATCCACTGACCATTGTGAGCTAGGCTCGGGTGGGGAGAGGTGAATGGTACACGTTGTCCAGCGGCCATGTCCACCAGTCTTGCGCTCGATGGGAGGCCAGGCCTAGAGCGAAGACGATCGGCGTTGCTCATCCGAGCTACCGACCCATCCCCGGTATGTGGTGCAGTAGTACTTTAGTAGTACTGTGGATCTTTTTACTGTCTTTAGTGACGGTAGGATACCTTTTTCCACCTCACATGTAGTCAATGCACGGGCGTAGCGAGCCATAAGCTTTTCGCACAAAAAAACTTGGCGAGCCGATCTCGCTATGGCAGGGTCGAATCACGCCAGCTTCCATCGCGTCCTTGAGTTGGCGGTTGAGCTCAACGCGCTCCACGGGTGACAATTTGTTAAGACGATGGCGTTTCATCGGGCTAGTAGTTTCAATGGGATTATCCCATTGTCGGCTTACAAGCGGCGAATCAACTGGCCGTAGTAACTCTGGGAAGTCATCGTAGAGTAACGACCGAAAGTTTCCACGTTGTTATGCAGTAAGCTCCTCTTTAGTGTGAAATTCTGCCGACTGTTGTGCTGCTGGCGAAATGTCAATCACGTAAAACTCAGCGTTACGTCCCCCGTTGCGGCGCATCTTACGCATCAATTTATGAATATTGATCGATGACTATTGAACCATGCAAACACAGTTAGTGTGGAAGATAACTTACGCAAACGTAGTTACAGTCACAGTCCCGCAAACGGAAGAGTTACGGCGACAACCAGCCTACATGCGTGGTGTCGGGACAAGAGAAGTGAGGGAGCCGTAGCCTAGCGACATCTCTATACCGAGTCAAACAGTTTATCGGTATGTCCGATCTAGACATGTACTAATCATATCTAGAGTAGCTTACAATAGCTATCTGCAACTAATACGTATACGGTATTACTTACAACACTCCCCCTGAAGGTAGCTACGGGATGAAGCGTTGCATTGGGTCTTGTCCTCCAAGGATCGCACTTCGGTGTCTTGCTAGTGCAGGTCCTGGGAGGGGTTTGGTGAGCATGTCAGCCACCATCTGGTCAGTGGGGAGGTACCTTAACTTGATGGTTCCCTGCTCCACGTGGTCTTTGAGGAAGTGCCACTTCAGACCGATGTGCTTAGTCTTCTCGCTGACCAAGGCATTCTGGGAGTATGCAATGGCGCTTTGGTTGTCCTCCCAGATGGTGGTGGTTTCGGTGATGGGGGAGTTGAAGATTTCCCCCGTGAGTTGTTGGAGGTGGAGTCCCTCCTTGGTGGCGTCAACCGCAGAGTAGTACTCGGCTTCACACGTGGATTGAGCCACACAAGTCTGTTGTTTGGACTTGTAACTGACTGGCCCGCGTCCGAGGGTGAAGAGATAGCCGGAGCGAGACTCGCGGGTGCTGCTGTCGTTGGCCCAATCAGCGTCGGCAAAGCCTGTGAGTTGGAGGCTGTGGTCCAGGCCCCCCCCCAACGTCAGGCGCATGTCGATGGTGCCATGGAGGTAGCGGAGGACCTTTTTCAGAGCCTGCAAGTGTGCCTCGGTGGGTGAGGCTTGGGCAGAGCCGAGGATGCTCAACGCCGTGGAGACATCGGGGCGTGTACAAACGGCTGCGTACTGGAGGCTGGGGTAGACGTCCTTGGCCACCCCTGTGAGAGAGGGCGAATTCAAGTGTGCAAGGCCGGCGAGAAAGCCCGGGTCCATCGGAAGTGACGACGGCGTAGAGTCGGACATGCCGTACTTGGCGAGGATGTCGCGCAGGTACTTGGAATGGTCCAGCGAGATTGTGCGCGTGGAGCGATCGCGGGTAATGTGCATGCCGAGGAGTTGGGAGAGGTCGCCTAGGTCCTTGATTTTGAACCGTGCTCCGAGTTGGGCTTTGAACGATGCGAGCCAAGTGGCATCATTGCAGGCCGCGGGAATGTCATCGACGTACATGGCGATCATGGCGAAGACGTGGCCGGTGCGAAGATGTAGATGCACGGGTCGGAGACGCATTGTTGCCGGCCATGGTCGACGAGCCATGCACGAAGGAGCATGTTGAACTCGCGGGGGCACTGCTTCAGGCCGTAGAGGCAGCGCTTGAGGTGACAAACCTTGGACGTTCCATCGGTGAAGCCGAGGGGCTGGCGGATGTACACATCCTCCCGGATGGGGGCGTAGAGAAACGCTGTGTCGATGTCAAGCTGGCAGAGTTCAATGTCGCGGGCGGCTGCGATGGTTAGGAAGAGACGCAGGCTGGCCATGCGGATGACCGGGGAGAAGGTCTCCGTGTAGTCCAGTCCAGCACGTTGACTGCACCCCTCGGCGACGAACCGCGCTTTGAAGCGGGAGACGTCGCCGGCTGTATCCGACTTGACTTTGAAGATCCACATGTTGTTAACGATCATGCGGCTTGGGGGGAGATCCACAAGGTCCCACGTCCCATTGTTGATTAGGGAGGAATACTCATGTTGCATAGCGGCTTGCCATTGGGGGGCTTGGGCGCTGTCCAGCGCAGCCCGGTAGGATTTTGGTTCCACACACTCTCGGGCGGAGAGGAGGGCGATGGCAGTACGGGACGTGCCGGCATGTGTGTGTGGGGGACCAGTGACAAGGTCGGGGACGTGAGGGTGCTCAAATATGTCCTCTTGAGCTTTGCCTTGTTCATGATCACAACACGCCGTTACGAGGGTCGGTGGGTAGTCGGACAAGTGGGCAACCATATCGCCGTAGCGAATGGGGTGGGAGCGGAGCCGAGCATGGCGAGGGGCTGCCGGGGAAGGGTAGGGGTGTGGGTAATGTGAGGTCAATGGGGTGGGATAGGGGTGAGTCTGCGGGTACGTCTTCCGAAGAGTCGGTGATGGCCGAGTCGACGGAGGGTTGTGTGTCGAAGCCTGGGGTGTCTTCCTGAAAGACAACATGTACGGAAGTGGTGATGCGACGCGTTTCCGGATTGTAGACACGATACCCGGGTGCGTCAAGGGGATAGCCCACCATGACGCCGCGAAATGCTTTTTCACTGAGTTTCCGACGTTGTTTGTCGGGGACCTTGGCGAAAACGGCGCAGCCGAAGACGCGGAACTTGGAGGCGTTGGGCACCGACGACGTAAGGAGTGTGAGGGGGACGCCCCCAGTAGGTCCGACCGAGCGACTGTACGTGCCGTTGCGAAGGTACACAACAGTGATGACAGCGCACGACCACATGGAGTTGGGAACGGCCATGTTGTGGAGCATCGCCGATGCATTGTCCCGGATAGTGCGCCATGGACGTTCGGCCTTGCCGAGCATGTGGTGGGCGTATGGGGCAGAGAACTGCACCCCGACGCCGAGGTGTGCGCACATACGGCGAGTAACAGCAGCTTCAAACACATAGTCGGAGTCAAACTTGAGGACCGGTGCGAACGCGCCCGTCTGGGAGTGATGGCGGGCATGCAAGTGTTTGATGTCCAAGAGGATGGTTTCCAATTCCGAACATGCGTCGTCTTTAGACTTAAGGAACCGCACCCACATTTAGTTGGTGTGGTGGTCGATGACGAGCAAGCAGTAACGGAGGCCATGTGGGGAGGGGACATTGACCGGGCCCCATAGGTCAGCGGACAGGTTGAGGAGGGGGTGGGATGGCTTCGCGCAAGCGGCTGTGTTGCGTGGTGCAGCTGTGGCTTTGTGAAGTAAGCAAGAGTCGCACGAAACTTTGGTTACAACGCTAGCTAACACATGGCTAGTCGGGACACCGTGATTATGCTGGGCCTGAAGGCTGTGCATGTTGAGGTGGCCAAACCGACGGTGCCACAGGACGGGATCACACTGGGCAGTAAGGGCAACTTGAGGTGAGGCGTCAAGTTCCGCCGGTGCGGATGGGCTGGAAGGGAGGTCCGGCTGGTGGGGGAGGAGGTAGAGACCGTTTCCGGACGGTTCTAGCACACCCATGCCTGTGGGTACCAAAAGCAAACCAATGTCAGAGTTGGAGGGGAAGGTTAATTCACATCCGCTTTGAGTTTGCATCCAGCTGACACTAAGTAGTCTGCCGATACGCTGTGCGGAGCGAGATGATAGGTCAGGGGTGTAGAGTGCATACATAGTGCGGTGAATGAGCTGGCCAGAGGCAAGTCTGATAGAAATCCGCACTGAGCCACTGCCCTTGACGTCAACGCCGACACCGCCCACGCGAGAGGGAGCGGAGGGGGGCGTGAATTTCACGAAGTCATCTCGGAACGCGGTGAGGTTAATCGAGCAGGCGGAATCAACGACCCAAAACTGTGACGGGTTACGACCCGGGGCGAGGGAAGAGGAGAATGCCACGGAGCTGAATGGGACACTCACCTCGTCGTCATCGTAGTCATCAGCGCAGTCCTCGAGGGTGGGTAGGCAGTGGGTGTCATCGGCGGGGGCGTCGTCGGCAGGGACGTCGCTCTGTTAGAGTTGGGAACGGATAGTTACACGGAGGTCGTGCCGGCCCCACAAGGGGGCCGGCTGTGGTGACTAGAGAAGTGAGAGGAGAGAGATGGGTGGGGCGAACGTGGCGCCGGGCGCTTTACACACGCTCTTCTCCTTTTTACGTGGGAGATGGTAGGACAGTCGCGGACAACCAGCTCGAAGGCGAAGCGTGGGGTCGGTGGGACGATAAATTACTAGCGTGGCGCCGAGCGCTTTACACACGCTCTACTCTTTTTTACGTGGGAGTAGATAGGACTAGCGTGGCGCCGAGCGCTTTACACACGCTCTTCTCTAGTGTAACTTGGTGGAGGGCCCATAATCAGCAGCGCAGCGTGAGCACAGGGGGTGCCGTCGGCGGCGCCGTACTTCTGGAATGTCATCCTACGCTTGGCGAGATTCCACTTAAGGACAGCGTCATCCGTGGCAGTGCATGCGGACATGAGATGGTTGAGGTTGCCACAAACGCCACACTTGTTGGGTCGATGGCCGCGAGGGTTACGGTGTGATGGGCCTCGACCGTTGTGCGAGCCGCGGCCCGCAGCGACGAACGCGGAGATGGGAGGGGGTGATATGGCCGGAGCGGGTGTGTCCGGGGCAGGGTCGTCGTCCATGTTGTGCGCGAGGTGGAGAACGCTAGCCATCACTTCATCAGCCGACATGATGTAGTCCGTGTCAAAGGCGTTGATGACGCATTGCTTCGCCTGACCGTGTGGGCCGCTGTTGGAAATACCGCGCAGCATGAGGAGACCGAGGTGGTGGGGGTGGATGGCAACGGAACCATCAACCAATTGGCATGTGTCGTTGTAGTCGTCAACGGTCTGCGCATGTAGTGGACATAGTCACTGAGTGACTGACCATGGCGTTGTCTGACCGTCGGGTTGTCCAGGAGGGACAAGGAGCGAGCAAAAGACCGGCAGTCGAGGCGTTCACACAGGACGTCCCACGCGGCAGCGGCGCAGTCATGGCGGGCTGGAGAAACGCATTTCATCGCTTGGTCGGCTCGCTGATTCGCGCTGGCTGCATGGAGAAGCAGCGTGTAGGCGTAGTGATGTGCTGGTTCGTCGAGCCAAACGCCGGAGTCGCGTATGGCTAGCTGTGGAATGAGGTATGCGGCCTTGATGGAGAGGAAATTAAGGAAGGTCCTCTTCCATTGCTTAAAGTCCGTGGTCGGGCCCATGACGGTGACCGACATCTTCATGGACCGGTTGAGGGCGTCCTTGTCGAAGCCGGGGGCTTCGTATGCCGCCCGGCCGATGACCACCGGGTCAATAGTAGGGCGACGACGGCCACGGGTGGCGGGGTCGCCATGTTGGACTGGGGGAGAATGCCGGCCATGAAAGGGAGGAGGTGGGCCACCGGGAAAGGGAGAGCGGCCGGCCATGGGACGCGGCGGGCCGTACGAGTGCGGGTGGTCACGGTAGGGGGGGGACGAGGTTAGAGAGCGCCTCCGGGATGTGAGGGCCGGGGTGGTGAAAGGCATATCCAGCGGGGGGGAAGGGGGGAGGTGGTGGGAGGTGATCAACCTGGAGGGCGTGACGCGAGGGGTCGTGGTGCGCATCGGCACGCGAGGGCTCGCGGGGCGCATCGTGACGGCGCTGTGCGACTGTGGGGTCGCCAACATGAGTTGCATGAGTAGCAGCAGCGAAGACTGTTTCTGCGTCCGGGGGGACGTATCCAGGCTGGGAATGTTCAAGCATGGGGAGGGTGTGCACGTCGTGGCTGTCCCGGACGGGTTCGAGCTGAGCATCGTGGCGGCGCTGAGCGACATGGGGGTGCGGATTAGCACCCGCAGCAGCAACATCAACAACCTCGGCCGACTGCGAGTCGAGACGAGCTGTTAAGCGCGCCACTTGCGCAACGAGCAGCGCAAGAGTATCCGGGGGGTAATCGAGGTTGCTATGTTGAGAGCCTGAGTCAGGGGAGTCAGGAGGTGAAACAAGCGGAGTTTTCGGCGCCATTTCGACAGAGGGCGAAAAAGAAAGAGCAAAATAAAAAACAGGCAGCGGTAAAAACCGCTAGCCGGACTCGTGCCTAACAACGGTTTGCAAAGAGACGGCCTGATGCCCGCCGACCCCTCGGCATGTAGCCCCGGGGTGTCTCAGAGCACCTTCTCTGTATCCTCCACCCAGTGTGGGGCACAAGTCGAGGCCAAGGCCAGGACAGGTGGAGCGCTGCGCTGGTGGCTGAATCGCTAGGATAATACAAAAATAAAAAGGTAAGCTACGGCTGGCGTGCAACCTGTGGATGCGTATTCACCCGATGGTGCGCCCCCCCGTTCTCCAGCTTGGACCTGTGTGCACCCTGTCCACACACGACGAGTGCGTCGGTGTGGGTGGCTGGCTATCTCCGTCGAGTGGCTGACTTAAGAGGGGTGGTGGCGGGTTTTAAATTGCAGTTTATACTGGCGATACCGCCGACTAAAAGTTAAAAGTACTAGGTGTCTAGATAAACTTGCCTTCTGCGGGAGAGCTGTCGATCGCAGCTCGCCGAACCATGTTGTCGCGCGTGAGTGACGTGAGGCGAGGGCCCATAACCTATTGAACCATGCAAACACATTTATTGTTGAAGATAACTTACGCAAACGTAGTTACAGTCACAGTCCCGCAAACGGAATAGTTACGGCGACAACCAGCCTACATGCGTGGTGTCGGGACAACAGAAGTGAGAGAGCTGTAGCCTAGCGACAGCTCTGTACCGAGTCAAACAGTTTATCGGTGTGTCCGATCTAGACATGTACTAATCATATCTAGAGTAGCTTACAATAGCTATCTGCAACTAATACGTATACGGTATTACTTACAACAATGACATCACTAGGCATTCAGGACGTCAGGCCTCAATTTTTGTCTCCATTGTTGTCCCATCCACCCGTGCAAAAACGTGTGTAGTGCCAAATTGCAAAGAGGCATGCTCGTCATCAAGCCATGATAAACCCAACACCATGTCAACAACGCGTAAATCGCGTAAGACGTAAAAAGTCCGTTGAAATTCGTGACGAGCTAGCTCGAAGGTGATGTCGCATACAATCGAAGATGTCACTCGTTGACCATTAGCCTGTCGAACTCGAGTCTTAGACGAAGACTTACGAGTATGTAAAGCAAAGCGTCTTACAAAGTCTTATGAGACGAAGTCAAGAGTCGCATTGGAGTTGAATAATCCAGAATAAGCTGTCCACCATCGTGAGTTTTCACAGTCAGCTCGGTGCGAATTAAGGGCCAAGCTTCCTTGCGGTATGTATACAAGGCATCAGCTTTCGGGGAAAATTGTTTCATCGTAGCGATGGACTCTTCCATGTCGCCAAGAGGTACATGTACCGACATAGGTTCATCGAAAACTATAGTCGGTGTTGGATCGTAAAAAGCACAATCAGCGTCGACTAACCAAAGTTAAACATGCCAAGGGGCTGGAGCAACAACCTCATGATGAGTCAAATCGTCCATAGACTGGCGAGTAAACAATTGTGTCCTTGCTGGGAATTGCTGGTAGAGTTTCCAGTGCCGAGTGAACTCGTTGAACTTAGCCCACTTAGGAAGAACAAACACGGCCATCGTGGATGTTGGAGCTATACGGCGACATCTCTCAAAATGACGACCAATGTGTTCATCCAGCTCCCATGGTGAATTGATGAACACACGCTCTCCAATCAAGTTTCTCTCCATGGTCGAATCACTCGGCGAACAGTGAGGTAAGTCATTGTGCGAGTTAAGACCCTCATCATCACCACAACCTTCCAAAATAAAGTCAAACCGTGCGTGCATATGTTCAAAAACATAATCAAAAAGTTTCCAATCAATCGAACGTTTGGTTACATATTTACAACTCTCTGTGCTTGTTCTAGCGACGTCGACTTGCTACTAATTTTGTAAGAGTTGCAATTGTAGTCGAAAGTGTTTCGACGACCTTTGTCGCTAGCAATGTCTCAAGACGACCAGTATATGTAGCCGGATGCTCATGCTCGTGAGTAGAACAACCATGCCACCATCATTGTCATAACCAACCTCTCGGTGGCTGATTGCTAATCATAAATCTCTCATGGGAAGCGTTCAATGAGTGAAAAGTGCTGGTTGTTCTGTCAGCAAACTACAGTGGAGCACTCGCTATGCGGGGATTGAAGGAAAGAAGTTACAATGTGGAATATCCTGTCACCGCCCTCCATTGTGCTAGACTATTTATAGTCTAGCGAAGCTCGCCATCTGTCTCGTCACGCGTCACGCTTCCCCATGCAGGTATCGACGTGTCGACGTTCGTAGTCTTTCGTAGGCTAGGTTGCGTAACCAATTGGCCTCGTGCCTAGCGTCTTGACGCATGGGAGAAATCACTATGCGTTCCGTACATACCGGGAGGTACATATACGTACAGTACTGCGGACAGTGTCCTCGAGCTTCACAATGGCAAGTGTAACTGCTAGTACACTACATCCGTGGAAGGTACGGTATAAATATTGTAGCGAGTACTTGTACTAGTCATGTACCGTACTGTCACATGACAGTACTCGCCACACTCGTACGCTCCCCCTCTTGACATGATGCGAGGCTGGCCGAGAGGCCAACCTCAAGCATGAGGTCTTCGGGCTTTCTCCATAAGTCGAGTCGAGCGCTGCGTTGCAAGCTGTGCTCTCAGGAGATCCGGGCGTCCTATCTCAGTGCTGCTCTTCAGCACGACGCAGATGTCTCAATTCCGGGCGGTGTCGTAGCGATTAGCGATACCGTTAGCGTTACTTCATCTGAACTTGTAATCAAATGTATCAATCTGCTCCTGTAGAAAAGTCAGCACTTTTTCTTATATTGGTAAAATATTGGGGTTTAACGGTTTGTAAACGTACCATGTTGAGTCCGCCTAAGGCAACGCGCGGAGACAAAGCGTCACAAGCGCAGTAAATTGTCCGCGGCGGACGCCCCCCTGCTTTACCCATAAAGCAGCTCCTCTAGCTGGTAGCAGCCACCTTCTGCCTTTGCGCTCGCCCATTCGGCTCGCGCAACAGGCATCGTAGCTCTCGTAGCTGCGCAAGGTGACAGCTTACCCTCGACCGCGTCTACCACGGCCGAGACTCTTTACCCTGCTCGAATATACGATGGCTACAGACAGACAAGTCGACGACGAAATTCGCGACGCGCCGGAATTTGTTACATCAATAGAATTCAAAGAACAGGAGCAACGCTTACTCGCTAACGCGGCCACTTCAGAGGAGCGACTAAATGGCCGTTTTCAGCAAGCCTTTACCGAACTAACGGCTACGCGTAGCTCGACCATCATCACTCAACTAGCAGCAGCTAAGCAAGTCAGCACACTGCTAGCTAGTCCCGTCGGCGTATTCGACACGCCGAAGGGTGGAATTGCGGAGCACGACGCCCGCAGCGCCCAGCTGCCGACCGAGCTACCCTCGATCGACCCCACCGTGCGACCCCTGGCCCCAGCCCCAGCGACGACGGTAACCCCAGCAGCCCTGCCAGATGAGGACTACCACATCGACACAGAGCTATGGGGACCCTACATTGCCCCCGGCCTCGAGCTACCCCCCCGACATCTCAACGGCCCACAAATATGGAAGCTCACCTGTAACACCTACCGCCACCTCTCCGCCCGCCGGCACAACGCCACGCTCGAAGAATACCGCGCCACGGCCTGTCACGCCGCCTACGCCGCCTGCGCTAACACGGCGAGCTTATCAGCTCTGGAAGACATTCAAAATTATCCCAAGGACTCACCGGAATTCGCGGCGGCGGTCGTCACCCTGCGTCAAAGCAACCACACCCACAGCGCGCTCGGGGAGGCCGCCCGTGTGCGGATATCCCACATCCGACACACCAAGGGCGGAGGGGAGACGAGCGATTCGGACCGCGTTTTCGCGGAACTCGCCTACGAGCGGTTCCTCAAACCGCGACCGGACGTTGCCTCCTCCGAGTACGACAACCTACACCGAGCGTTCATCGACAAAACCCTCGAGTGTTCATTACTCGCTAGCGCCAAAGCCGCGGCGGGAGCTACCTTCGCGCGCAAGACTCCCGACCGACCCCCCCCCGACCGGCCTACACCGACACCGAACCCCCGACCCCAACCCAAGCCCAAGCCACCACCGAGAGACAACGCCGACCCCAAAGACACGAAGACCAAGAACCCGGACAAGAACGCGTGACGGTGTGACCCGCCGCGCCACGTCCTGCAACGACCGTTCTAACTGCATGCGACACCGCGTGCGGAACAGAGCGTCCGAGTGGAAGCGATTAGGCGCGAGCGAACAAGTTCTAGGTTCGATTCGTCACGGGGTTCGCATACCTTTCATTGGCGGCCGGCGACCCCCACCTTTCAACAGCGGCACCTCCATGCTGAACGCAACAAAACAGCAACTCGACTTCATGGATTCCGAGCTTCCCCGATTCCTGCAGTCAGGCGCCTGGGAGCCAGGCCAGCGCAGCAGATGGGTTTCCAGAATGTTTTTAGTCCCGAAACCGGGCGAAAACAAATGGCGAATAATTATCGACTTACGCCCCTTGAACAAGTACTGCAAGGACCACAAGCTAACTTTCGAGACACTCAAGCACCTCAAGAATGTGACACGGGCCGGCGACTGGATGGTGTCTTTCGACCTAGCGGACGGCTATTACACCCTGGGCATACGGAAAGAGGACAGAGACTTCTTCACGGTAAATTATCGCGGAACACTGTACAGACTCGCCGGGCTTCCGATGGGCTGGAAATGCAGCAGTTACTATTTTTGCAGGCTTACCGAAGTTTTTATCCGGCACTTACGTGAACCACTGCTCAACCCCACCGTAAACAACCCCCGTCTAGCTACGCAACAACAGCCCGCACGACCTACACCGTCCCGTCGCTATCTGCGCAACTCTCGATGGCGGGGTGTCCGATTACTCCCGTACATGGACGACTTCCTATTTTTTGCCGACAGCAGAGACGCAGCGTTACAACTCCGAGACCGCGTCGCGTGCCTACTCGACCGCCTCGGGCTAGGACGCAACCCCAAGAAAGGCCACTGGGAGCCGACGCAAATCTGCGAACACCTCGGCCTCCAAATCGACACCACAACCTCTACGTTCCGAGCCCCTGTTTCGAAACTACAGGCCATCGCTACCTTAGCCCGGACACTCCTACAACGCTCTACGCGCGACGCACGATGGCTCCCTGCCCGGCAGCTCGCGGTGCTCGCCGGAAAAGCACAGTACATGTACCTCGCCATTCCAGCAGCCCGATTCAACCTCCGCGAACTACACGACGTCCTCGCTACGCGCACGGGATGGGGAGGCCGGGTGAAACTCACCTACCAGTTGCGACGAGACCTCCAATGGTGGACGCAAGTCCCCTCCGCCAACAACGGCCGCTCCATATTCCTCCCCATCGAGACCGCCTACCTGCACTGCGACAGCTCAGGTTACGGCTGGGGAGCTGTATTAAACGAACCGTTGGAAGCCCGAGGTTTCTGGGCAGCGACAGACCAGCAGCAGCACATCATCTGGAAGGAATTAAAGGCCGTGCGACTCGCCGTCCTTTCGTTCTTGCCCCTCCTGCGCGGCCGCAAAGTCCTCCTGCACGAGGACAACCAAGCAGTGGTGGCAGTCCTCAGTCACCTAACTTCGAGGTCCCCAGCTATGATGGACGAACTGCGCAAACTGTGGGAACTCATCGACACCAACGACATCAGCATCCGCGCGCGGTATATTCGCTCCGCAGCCAACGTCTGGGCCGACAGACTGAGCCGCGAAACCGACCGGGACGACTGGCAACTCAACCCCCGCATCTTCACTTACCTGAATTCCCTGTGGGGCCCCCACTCCATCGACAGGTTTGCCACGCATGGCAATACGCAGCTTCCCCGCTACAACGCCCGCTGGCGAGACCCCACCTCCGAAGCCGTGGACTGCCTCCATCTACCCGACAACCGCTGGACAGCAGAGACCAACTGGTGCAACCCACCTTGGACGCTACTCCCAGACCTCGTCCAGAAGTTACGCCAATCCGGGGCCGAAGCAACAGTCATCGCGCCTTATTGGCCCGCCAAACAGTGGTACCAACTACTAAGCGAACTTTCCGACGAACAGATCCTGTACCCCCCCTCCCGAGATTTATTCTTTCCGGGCAAGCGTGGAGCATACGAGGGCGTCGGACCGCCCGGCTGGAGCGTCACGGCTTTCCACGTACCGCCCCGTCTTGGCTCTACCGAACACGTGGTACACTCCACCCAACACCGACCACCCGGACGTCCTCGACAAGACCGCGGCACGACCGGACATCCGCGGACACCGACTACCAAGCCGCACCCGTAAAATACCGACTCGTCGAACCTGCGGCCCACGCACCGTGGCACGCCTCGATGCGCAACCATGTCGGCACACTCGTCGGCACGGACGACTTGGGCGACCTCGTGCTCGACCTTCTCACCGGCTCCCTCGCCCCCACCACCTACAACAAATATGGCACCGGTATGCGCCGTTTTACTGTTTTCTGCAACGAAGAAGGAATCACACCCCTCGAGGCGACCGCGGCCGACATGCTTCGATTTACAGCTTGGCTCGCCCGATCCGGAACCATCGCAGCCAACAGCCTCCAACCCTACTTCTCAGCCATAAATAAGTTCTTTCGCGACCACCTGAAGGAGCCAGTGGCGCTAGGACCCCTTCTCACGGACGCACGTCGGGGGCTCGCCATGCAGCAGCAGCCCATCACCGCCCCCGACATTCGCGTACCGCTCCCAGCCCCCATCGTACAACAGATGCTACTCTTCGCCCATCGACACTACCGCGCGCTCACCTGGCAGCCGGACAACCTCGTACAGATCAAGACGTTCCGCGCGATGCTCGCAGTCTGCACCAACTACTGCTATTTTTGCCGCGCAGAAACCGGCGTACGTTGCCACATGGACGACATCGCGGTCGACCGAACGGGCGGTAACATACTGTTATTTGTACGAAAAGCAAAGGGAGACCAGCGTAGGACCGCGGCCGATAAACCGCTCCTGCAACTCCCTATTACTGCAGTACCGCTACTCGCGGACCTCCTGGAGGCCTTTACCGCTGGACGCACCAGTTACTGCAACATCCTCGGCACTGGATCCGGACCAACTGCTTTTTGGGCCGTCACGCCCGAGGACCAGCCACACACGTGGACGGCCGGTACCATCACCGAGTGGATTCGTGAGGCGTGCAACACCATCGGCGCTGCACCCCCCACGCAATTCAAGTGGACATCGCATAGCCTACGTAAAGGCGCGGCGTCCGCAGCCGCATGCATCGGCGCACCCCTTACCAAAATCCGCTACATGGGTGGTTGGTCGAAAACCAGCGACGTCGTCACGGGCAAGTACATCGACCCCACCATGAGCGAAACCCCGGCGGCCTGGCTATTTTTCGGCTGGCTCGTCGCCAAACCCCCGGATTAGTAGCCTATGCAGACCTTCAGTCTATCTCAATGGCATAATCTGACTCCCAGTCGCTAAATTCTTATATTGGTAAAATATTGGGGTTTAACGGTTAGTAAACGTACCATGTTGAGTCCGCCTAAGGCAACGCGCGGAGACAAAGCGTCACAAGCGCAGTAAATTGTCCGCGGCGGACGCCCACCTGCTTTACCCATAATGCAGCTCCTCTAGCTGGTAGCAGCCACCTTCTGCCTTTGCGCTCGCCCATTCGGCTCGCGCAACCCACCCACCCTTCCCTGATCAAGCGCTGAATAGAAATAACACCTCTGAATAGGTGTTTTAGTGCCTGTTTATCCAAAATGTAAGCAAGCTGTCATCTTTGGCATAATCTGACTCCCAGTCGCTAAATCATATCGTTAGCATCATACAGGTACAGGTACTGCATCTCGAAGTGTCAAGCATCAATAATATTTCAGTCCCTGTATACACTACGGGACAAAATAATATCAGTCGCGTCTGATGTCCTGACAGTCAGCTACCATCTTCAGACAGACACAGAAACAACACTTCAACCAGCAGGTAAATGTTTCAAGCACGGCAAACTCTCTCAGGTTCTGTCGTAGTAGAGGTTGCACAGGCGGCGACTTCTTTGTTGCCTTTGACTGTTGTCGGTAGCTCTCTCTCGACAAACGAGGGACACTGTAATAAATATCCGAAAATACTATAATCTTGTCCACCACTCAACTCATCCTTCGTGCACTCCATATCGACTCCCTTCAGCGTCTCTACGCATCAGGTTCGTACCATGCCAACACTTTGTTGCGCATCGAGGTAAAGTCAATAGACCTTGCCAACTTTCATGTTGCGCAATCTGGTCCAATCGTATTGCCTCGGCAAACTCGGATTGTGGATATCTCGCTAGTCACGAATTACACTACCACTCAGTATCATGGCCTCTTGCCAATCAATCTCTTTGAGTCTCTGGTATGCAAACGAGCACTAACGAGCAGCAAATGAGTTAGCGAGTGAAAACGCGGGGTCGAACCACGCTCCGAAACCAATGTCGCTACCAACCTCTCTGTGGCTGGTTGCTAGGGGAAAATCTCTCATGGGAAGCGTTCAATGAGTGAAAAGTGTTGGTTGTTCTGTCAGCAAACTACAGTGGAGCAGTCGCTATGCGGGGATTGAAGGAAAGAAGTTACAAGTGCAGGGCGCGCGCTTGCGCGCGCGCGGGGGGTGCGGAGCGAGGAGTTCCCCTCTAGGGTCGCGTGGGATTGTTGCTTACAAAAGGTAAGAATGATATGCACGGAAGGTGGGGGATCCCAGGATGATGAAATGGTTGATGCGAGTGACGGAGACGTGGGCGGCGATGCATGAGATGGGATTGGGTCCGGATGTGACATTTGGCTGGAATTAAATATTGTTTACATATAAGTTCGAATGTGTGATCGCTAGTTAATTCATACATATCATAGGATATGATGAATGTGTCAATCCTCGGGTAAATTAATGCTTGAGAGAGCACAAGAATCACGACGGCACGCACGCTTGGTAGTGCGTGAGTGTAATGGGGTCCTTGCCGTCTGCCGTCACAACGATGGGTGGTGCGGTAGCGGGGTGCTCTTCCTTTAGATGGAATCGCAGTTCTTCCATAGTCGCCTGCTTTGCGTCCAATGCGGTAGCGGTGAAGTTGCACTCGCCGCGATAGTGGCAAAAGAACTCGAAGCACGTGTACTCCGCGCTGTCGAAAAGTAAAATGAATGGCCGTTCGAAAGCGATGGCGAATACCCTAAGGGTGGGATAGAACATCCACGAGCTTACGGGCAGTATGGTGCCGGGAGAGGGCGGTTCCTCATCGAGAGTGGGCCGTAGCATATTTTGAATCTCGTCGTCTAGGTCGGTAGTGCCTTCGAGGAACAAGAACTCCTTGGAGTAAAGCTGCCTGACGTCGCTGTTGTGGAGGAGATGCGTGGCCGCGAGAGTCCGGGAAATGGACCAGCCGAACGTTGGAGGTGGTATGATGCCCATGGCGACGGCCACCGCTTTGAAGCCGCACGACCCGTCCGCCGGGACGTCTAGAACTCGTAGGGCGTTGTCTTGGAGAAAGGCGTCGCGTCCCCGTAGCGTTGAAGACGGGGTCGGCGAGCATGCTATAGGCGGCGGCGTCGGAAGGCGTCGGACTACTCGGGTGGTATATGTCGATGTTGGCTGGGCCCGGCGTTTGCGAGGTCGCGACGGCGGAGATGGCGGCCGATGGCGGCCGTGCGCGTCGATGGCGAGGTGAGGAGCCTCCGGTAGGGAAAGGCGATATTGCAGCCCATCGTCGTATGTTGGCGGATTGTCGCTATGAAGGCTCCGCAGAAGCGCGTCGGTGAGCGCGACCGGGGCGGTGGCATGTGTGTCGGCTGCGAGTCGCTGGAGGGTGGCGGTGTACTCGGCACGGAACATGCGGTCCGTCGCGGTCACGTCTGCGTCGGGCTGCCAAGCTCTGCGCAAGCGCTCTATTGCTTTTTCTCGCGCGGCTTTCTCAGCGCCGCGGGGCCAAAGGGGCAGCAAGAGGGTCAAGGCGTCGAAGGTGCGAAGGCGGCTCATAGCGACGACCACGCTCGAAAGGTTTTTGGCGCTGGCGTTCGGCGAGCGTAAGTCTAGCACGTACGTCTTGTCTCGCGAGAAAGTTGCGCCTTGCGCGAAGAAGTCCGTGAAGGCGATGTCCGGAATCATGTTGAAGCCGACGCGCTCGATTTGGATGCTCTTGACAATGGACCCGCTCTCAAGGCGGAAGGCGGTCGGGAAGCGCAGCGTGGAGTGCACGGTTGTGAGCAGGACTGCAACATGGCCGTCCGGAAGGTCGTGACAAACGCGGTGTAGAGGGATGCCGAAAGTGTGCGGACGCACCACCATGGCACGCGGCATGCCTCCGAGGGTAAAGATCGGCGCGTCCGGCGATGGGTGTCGCGCGGTCGCGTCATCTAGCAAGAGAGCGACTGCGGTGGCGCTGTTGTTGTTGGAATAGAAGCATTCTATGTTTACGCTATACCGGAATATGTACGGCATGCCGCTGTAGAAGTACATAACGCTCGGAACGTCTCCCGTCTTGTTGTGTGTCAGGCGGCCGAGGAGGGCGCGGAGGAGGCGATCGGTGACCGGCGTCCAAGCGTCGTCGCGGCCAATGCGCATCATGTCTTTGGCGCTCCATCGGATGAGCTGCTGTTGATCTTCTGCGGCGCGACGCGGAAGCAAGGCGTGGACAATAGCGTCGCCCACAGTATGACGTAGCACCATGAAATGCGCGTTGCGAAGGTTCGGGTGGTGGATGGAGGCGGGTTTTTCTGGTGCTCCAATCGCGTAGGCGTTGATCCCGTCAAAATCGGCGTCCGTGAGGCGCCCGCCCCGTAGGCGGTCGTTGAGAGCAGAGAGGTCGGGCTCCATACGGAACTGCGTTTGTAACATCACGGTGGTGTGCAGCTGACCGAGAATGTGGCGGCCGTGCGCGTTGCTTACGAACGGGGTGTCCCATCCGGGGCCGTCGCGCTGGGCGTTCGCTGCGGTACGACATGCGGCGTCGGCCGCCGTCCCGGCACGGATGTCCCCATTGCCTTGAAACAGCGGCGCGCCGTGAACCGGACGATTTTGATGGTGGTCGCCCGTCAGAAGGACGCCAATCCCGCCGAACAGAGAGTGGGAGGTGTCCGGCGTGCGGCCGCAGTCTCGCATGGTTAAGCAGAGTTGTTGCTCAATGGCCGCGAAGTGCTTACCCGTCATGGTGAACAGCTCGTCCACGATGAGCAAACGGATGTCTTTCCATGTCTCTTGAAGATCCAACTTCGCTCGCGTCCCCCGCATCGACGTGTCGTTTCCCCACCTCAATTTGAAAAGGTCGCTCGATGTGCCGAATACCATGTCAGCGGTGGTTGCTCCGATGTCGCCCATGAGGTTGATGACCGCTCGATGGGTGTAGGCGGTGACGGCGATCCATCGCGCGACCCCGTGCTGGTGCGCGAACCACACGATGGCGATGATCGCCGCGCTCTTCCTGGTCCCAGGCGGCCCGATCTGTTTCATCCGCAGGGGGGGCACTACGGATATGCTGCCCCCGTTGCTCAACAGGTCCAGCACGTATTGGCATCCGAGATGGAGGGTCATGTGTTGCTCCTTCGCGACGTGAAACAGTTCCGCCGTTTCTTTTATGTTGGGTTTGTGCGGAAGCATGTCCCATGTTGGGCGGCTCGAAGAAGTGGGTGCCGAGGCACCCGCGACCGGGGCGAATGGCCGCGGCTCAACGCTGACAAAGGTGGTGGAGGCGCGGCCCGATGCATCGACCCCATCCCCCCCGACGCCAGCTGTGTTGTCGGCTTCACCTTGTCGTTCGTTCGGATGCCTACTATAGCATCTATATATGTTTTTATTCGTAAGTTTGTCGGTTGATCTAGTGTTCGGATGCCGCGTCGGATTTTTTGATATGAAGTTATCCCTAGAGGGGAACGTCATGTATGTCGATGCGTTATATAGAGGGGAGGGGGAGAGGCAGAGGGACATGGCGACGGAGAGGGAGGAGAGAAAATAAAATAAAGGGGTGTGAGGGGAGGTAGAGAGAGGGAGAGAGAGAGAGAGAGGGAGAGAGAGAGAGAGAGAGAGAGAGAGAGAGAGAGAGAGAGAGAGAGAGAGAGAGAGAGAGAGAGAGAGAGAGAGAGAGAGAGAGAGAGAGAGAGAGAGAGAGAGAGAGAGAGAGAGAGAGAATGAGAGAGAGAATGAGAGTGAGAGAGGGGGGGGGGGGGGAGGGAAAGGGAGAGGGAATGGCTGTACGTTTGGTACGTTTGTACGTTTAGAAAAAGAGAGAGAGTTTTTTTCCGTATTATTATTTGTTCATAAGTTAGTTATGTAAGTAAGTACTTTAATATGATACAGTTTACTGTATTATGGGAAATATGCCTCATTCTACATAAATTTGAAATATCATTTTTACATGTGTGTTGGCTTTTTAATTATATCAAAGCCAACACGTTTATTCTTATCCCTGAAAATGCTGAAAAACGTTCCGAACAACGCAAAAAATCTTTACGAAGATACGACGACAGATGCACGAAGTTTTCTGCCGGTACATTTGTACGTTTTGGTACGTTTTGGTACGTCGGCATGCCGCGTCGGATTTTTTAATATGAAGCTATCCCTAGAGGAGATGTGGAATATCCTGTCACCGCCCTCCATTGTGCTAGACTATTTATAGTCTAGCGAAGCTCGCCCTCAGTCTCGTCACGCGTCACGCTTCCCCAGGCAGGTATCGACGTGTCGACGTTCGTAGTCTTTCGTAGGCTAGGTTGCGTAACCAATTGGCCTCGTGCCTAGCGTCTTGACGCATGGGAGAACTCACTATGCGTTCCGTACATACCGGGAGGTACATAAACGTACCGTACTGCGGACAGTGTCCTCGAGCTTCACAATGGCAAGTGTATCTGCTAGTACACTACATCCGTGGAAGGTACGGTATAGATATTGTAGCGAGTACTTGTACTATTCATGTAACGTACTGTCACATGACAGTACTCGCCACAATCATTGCTTGTTCGAAGGAGCACCCATCGCCTCCTTGCCTTGAAGCTCCGGGCACTAGAAAAGACGGTGTCCCTTCTTGTGGCATTTGAAGCAAAGACCCTCCTCAACGTGGCGTTTACGCTCCTATGGGGTCAATGCTCTTGCTATGGTGCCAACGTCAATTCGGCTAGTGTTTGGAGAAGTTCGGCTACGGCCTCTATGTCCACCTCCGCGACCACGACCTCTGCCAAAGCCGACTTCGTTGTCTCGCTTCTAGAATTTCGATGCCCCAACCAATGGGTCCTTGAAATCGCGCTTCTTGGTAGGTTGTCCGCCTCCAAGTGTTGCCGACGGCCCAAATGTTAATCTAGCACGATGATAAGGTGTGGTGAATCAGTAACGATGTCATTGAGGAAAATCTGAAGCTCCACTAGGGGCAAAGTGTAACTCCTCTTCTGCGATCGATGGGACTTGGCTTGGGTTTGCGGTTGAAAATTAGCCATTCCACTGATGAAGCGAACACACTGTAGGTCGTTTGTGAGAGGTTGGCGAGACCTCCGTAAAAATTCGCTCAACAACTAAGTGTAGGCGGCGTGACTCATGTTACCTTGCGTAATTCCTAGCAAGGCGTTAATTGCGTAATAGCGGATGTTAGGCAACAAAGACGTCTTACGAAGCTCCTCTACCAAAGAGTCAAACGAATCGGGTATTGCTGCCTATTGTTTACGGTTGAGCCGCTTGTTGTTCAGAGGTCCAAAAAATTGAGCAATAACCCACGCAATTGCGTCTTAGGAATGAGCATAAATTTCAAGCATGGCAAAAAGTTGAGGTTGTACCTCGAGCCAATCTTCAAGATCACGCGGCTCACGACTGGACTGAAACGGCGAATTAATTGCAGCCTTACGCTGAGTCTCAGTGAGACTTACGGACAAGCCAACACAGTTGGCTGTAGGGGCCGGAACTCTCATGCGTAAATCCGTCGGAGTCTCACCACACAATTGATTAATTTATCCTCTAATGAGCATCCATACATGACCGGAGTCGACTGTTGTAAGCAGAGAGTAGAAGAAAAACTGTCACAATAACGACGCGTCCTCGTGACAAAGTACATGGTAGGTAATAATAGCTCGACGAAAAGTCTCCCATTGAGTCACGTAACCAAAGAGAAGTAACTCGTACTTACGTTTTAACGCGGAAAGTAACCCATGCTTGGCCGGCGTGAGAAAAAGACCATATGATATGTCAATCGTTGCCGGGACGACGTAAGAACCATCTAGATTAATAGTCGATTGGGTAATAACAACATGCTCGAGCTTAGCATGTTTGCGTAGACTAGCCGTCACGCAGGGAACCGGGACAGATGCCGAGTAAACGTAAACATGTTGACGTCAACATCAGATAATGCGACGCGAACCGGAGCGTCACTCAACATGGTTAAGACATCAGGGGTCAAAGTAAGGCCATTTTCCTCGAGTAACTCGCGAACAAAAGCATCAACATGCTTTTCGTTAGGCAAAATCGAACCGGGAGGAAACCATGTTTTACAAGTGCGAGGCTCACGCTATAAAACGAACTTAATATCCGAGACTTTGGAACCACAAACATGTAGTACGACCACCACGTAATGGCTAGGTCCGACAAAAGACACTTCGAGTTAATCAAGCATCGTCGACCAAATCAAGCGACATCGAAAACGTGCGTCGACCAATGAGCTCCGAAACTAGTGTGGGAGTTGGCCTTTTCAAAGCTAATTGCAGACACAAATCCGTTTTGATATGTCTGCCATTAATGTCTCTGCATGTGGGGATGGAGGGAGATGGAGGGAGAGATGAAAAGATGTTTGACTGTTCAATGTTTAGCAGTAGATTGTAATCGAACAAAAGAAATGTTAAAAGGTTTTGTCACCTCCCTCTACTCCACTAGGCTTAAATGTCCCCTAGATAGCTTGCACCTCTCTCGCTTGGTCCTCGTGCTAGGTGCTAGGGCTTTCCAACCGTCATCAACAAGCTAGCGACGCGGCTCGTCTAGTCTGGGGATCGCATTCTTCTCCATTTGAAAGCTCGCTTGGCGCGTCGTTTGGCTAGTTAGATTTACCATGCGTACATGTACGTAGCGGGAGGTACTGGTAGTGCAATACGCATAAGAACACCCGCTAAATTGCAGTAGCAACGTACACACGTTGTACATCCTTCCGATGGAAAAGCACGAATTGGAATTAGAAACTAGTACCTTCACAATGTTATGTAATGTACTGTTGCAAAACCGTACTCGTCACAATTACGTCCGTATGCGGCATATTTATTTCGTTCCTCGAACTTCTTATGTTCCTTTTCGGCGTTTTTGGGGGGAGATGTGAGACGAGAATTCATGCAACGTCTTTCTGCTGCTCTTCATGGTACTTTAGGTTCTCATCTCCGCGACGCTTTGCAGGAGGGCAGTGGTGATGCTGTGGCATGCCTTCATGTTCCTCGGGCTCAGGTTTTTTCCTCTTTCCTTCGTTTTGCTTTGTGGCCTCCACTGCTTTTTCTTGTAAGAATTTTCCCATATTGATAGTCAGTGAGTCATTACCGAACTACAAGGTACTCCACCGATGTATATGAGATCCCATTATTTTATCTTTGATAGCTGGACGACAGATCTGCAAATCCAGGCGCCAGGCTGGCTACCAACCAGTAGATAGCGCATGACTTGGCCGCCTGTGAAAGTCTGGGCTCCGAGTAAGTGCGGAGGATCGATACCGCGAGCACCTGACCTTGTCGCAACAGGTGACCCTCAACTGGTCGACTAGGAGGTGCACAACCAAGGTCCTGTGTACGATACGGAGACTCGATAGCTTTCCCGTCAACCCTTGTGTTATTGGTGTCTGGCGCTATGACGTCCATTAGCAGCAGCGTGAGTCGCCCCGCTCAGAGCCTGTGCGTTAAGCGGACAGCAACGGCGCGTCGTCAGAGCTCGGCGGTCACGAGGGCGGCTGCGCAGGAGCCCCTCCTTGTTCGCACCGCCCGGGGAGAGGGTGAGCCCCGTCTAACACTTCTAGTGTGTACTCGTTATTTGAACGCTACGCCACAGTCGATTCGAGCTCTGCCTGGGAATTCGCAGGCCCTTCGAAGAGAGATAGTCGATGAAGTGCAAATATTGTTTCCCGTATTCAGATGTGGAGCGCACACCGGTCTGGCTCATGCGTCAGGCGGGCCGCTACATGGCGGAGTTCCGAGAGTACGCCACCCACCGAATTTCCATCGCCGAACCTCATTATCAAAATTTCGCTTCGTGTGTCGACTATATTGCGACTCGCGAGGACTCGTTGAATGCCTCCGCCGCTTCGTGACAGGTTTTCCGACAAGTACGCTTTCCGCCACCGCTCAGAGACGCCGGAGATAGCGATCGAGCTGTCGCTGCAGCCGTGGAGGGCATTCGGTACGGACGCGGTCATCTTCTTCTCTGACATATTGACCCCGCTGCCTGCGTTGGGCATTGAGTTCGACGTGATCAAGGGGAAGGGCCCCGCGATCATGAACCCCGTCCGGAGCATGGACGACGTGCGCGCACTGAAGCCGATGGCCGACCCCGCCGCCTCGCTGCCCTTCATCCACGACACCCTCTCCTCCATTCGCTCCACCATCGACCCCGAAACCGCGCTAGTCGGATTCATCGGAACCCCTTGGACCCTGGCTGCCTACTCCATGGAGGGGAAAGCAGAGAAGAACTGCCGAGTCACCAAGGTACGGACCGCTTTCACCCTCCTTTGCATCAACTCTAAGTATCGTGTCCTTCCTTCTACGCAACTCGTCAACGGAGGCAGGGATATGCTGATGCATGCTGCGTTTGGACGGGTAGACTATCATGATGAACAACCCCGAGGTGCTGCATGCCTTTCTGGACCACCTCACCGAGGCGCTCATCGTGTATCTGTCGTATCAAATCGAGTCTGGGGCGCAGGTACGCGCTCGCCCACAAACGATGTGACCATGATGTCTTCATGTTCTCCCCTCTTTCTTCTTCTGTCATTGTAGTCTTGCCGTCCCAAACTGTGGTGATGGTAGCGAGTGGCGCCTTGGTGTGTGTGTGTGTGTGTGTCCAGGTTGTGCAGCTATTCGACAGTTGGGCGCATCACTTGAGCCCCGCACAGTTTCAGGAGTTCAGCCTCCCCTACGCCAACCGCCTCATTGCCGGTGTGCGCGCCAGGCACCCCGATGTGCCCATAATTTTCCACGCCAACGGTGGTACCGGCAAGCTGGAGTTTATGGCGGGCGGCGCTGTCACATCCGACGTGATCGGGCTTGATTGGCACTGTGACATGGGTACTGCTCGGTCCACCTTTGGGGCGGATACCGTGCTGCAGGTTCGCTTTCTGCTCCCACCACTACCATGCCGTGACATGCTACTTCATTTCATTGCATTTTTCCTTTTCACAGCATATGACACACCCCCAGGTGGTGCAGTGCCGTGCCACTGCATGGAATTTCGCGAGATGACTGTATGACACGCAACACGTTGTAGGGTGATTCTATGTTGAGATCTGAATGTGTGTGCCCACTGTTGTTGCGCAGGGAAATGTGGACCCGATGGTGTTGTTTGCAAAGGAGGATAAGATTCGGGAAGAGGTGGGCCGCGTTTTGGGACAAGCGGGCTCTAAGCACATCCTGGGTGTGGGGCACGGAGTGATTCAGGTGCGCGGTCTATCGTCATTGTATGCTGCATGCCGGTCGTTTTTGATAACAACGTATTTGAAACAGGGAGAGAAGAGGGTAGGGTGAGGAAAGGGGAGGCAGATTGTATGTGTGTGTGTGTGTGTGTGTGTGTGTGTGTGTGTGTGTGTTTATGGAAGGAGAGGAGTGGTTCACTATTGTTTGCTAATGTTTGTCATGTATTGTGTGTCCTGTAGGGAACACCTGAGGAGTCCGTCGGTATATTTGTCGATGCCTGCAAGCAGTTGAGCAAGCGCAAGGAGGCGGTCAGCGCGTAGGAGGGAGGCGCTGCGGCGGGTGTGTGCGGCTTGGCTAATGCGCAATGATTTTGTAAGCAGACTCCATATAAATTGTCAATGTTCGCTAAACACATCGAGATAAACAAGGGATCATATCAAGTCGTATGCATGCGCTGCGCGTCATCCTACTACATTAATTTGCTAGAATGTGTGTGTCCCCTTATCGGGGTGTCCCCTTATCATCAGCTCGATTGGATTTCGGTACTACACTCCACAAAAGTCCGGACAAGATTTCGCACCTTCGCAAGTAGAAAATGTAATCTTCTGAAATCCTAGGCAATGCATCTGCGCGCAAAATGGAATGCGCCGACAATTGCGAGGGGCGAGTTCGAACACTGCCGGGCTTGTGTACTTTGAGTTATCGCGCCCTCACCCGTGCGGCACCCTCTTTCAAGTAGTCGCCGTGCTGGTTAGACGAAAAGAGTAACGAGCGCACAACGCCGCAAAATGGTTGCTGATGCGACGGAGGGAGGAAGTGTTGTGCAAGCCACTGTGGGGGAAACTCATGAAATAGCGTATGTAGACTTACCACCGATGTGCGCACAACCCAAGAGCAAGCCGCTTTCGGCCACCATGTTCAAGCGATGATAACTTACTCATGTATGGTCAAAACTTGTAATAACACGTACAGTTGGACGCGTCTTTTCAATGCGCGTCGAACGCACCTGCTCCGGAGTTCAAACACCCACGAATAGATTTGTTATAAATTATTTTAATTTACGAATTATTCCGGCAAAGCTGAGCAGCTGTGCCAAGCAACACCCATCGAATTCGGCTCACCTCATGAGGCGAATTGTGTTTACCAATTCTTCATTCCTATTGACTTCCGAGCCTAATTCCCGACGCGTGGGGCGGGTGTGGTTGGCACAAGCACACACCCAAGCATTCCAAACACCACCGTCAACGTGATGCGTCCCCAACGGCCAAATTGGTCCTCGCCCCTCCCCTAAGCCAATCGCCCTCGCATGTTTATAGGATTGAGTGTTTATCCAAACCTGCGTCATGTGCGTTTTTGCTCGCTTGCTTTCCAACAACATCACCCGTGCCAGCGGCGTGAACTTCCATGCTCTATTCACACACCCGCAAACCAAACCGCGCGCATTGAACACGGCACCCACGCCTCCAAACCCCCTCCAAAAAGGCCCCCAAAAACACGGTTATGTGGAACACATGCAGCTTGGTATGAGCGCTTGAGCAATGCCCAAGCGTGGCGCTTAGAACGACGTGTGTAGTTCAGACAATTTCCCGGGAATTTATGGGCTTAACTCGACAAACTCCACCGACAACATCCGCTTTAAGCTGAGGTCTAACCACCCCGGATGGCGGCTTACTGCTTGCTTCTCGGCTCTCCTACAATTGGGTGGTACTCGGGTATCGTCGTGCTTGACGTGGTGAGAGGGGAGCGTGTTCTTGACTAGCTTATGCTTAACTTAATGCATGTCCGGACTTTTGTGGAGGAGTGTGCAAATGCGAAAATTTTTGTTTCAAAAAATCGGCTTGGGGTTTAGCGCATTTCAATTATTGGGACTGGGATTAGGATACGTCTTTAACTACTGCGCATCGCTACGATGGGTATAGGAGCATTATTTTTATAATTACAAAAACACCGAGTGAGACACACATGGTGTACTCATAATTACCAAAAATACATAATGAGATAGAGAAGAAAGTGTGTGTGTGTGTGTGTGTGTGTGTGTGTGTGTGTGTGTGTGTGTGTGTGTGTGTGTGAAACAAGTATGACGACCATGGGCCTCCATAGATCATCTGAATGATTACAAAAATACTTAGGGAGAGACATTCGGTTAGTCTATACATGATTACAAAGTACAAAGAACGACAGGCACAAAGAACTACGGGCCACTCGTTGATATTATGACTGTACTAGCCCGGCCATCAAGAGAGTGCGGCATTTAACTTGTTTACATGGCAAAAATACTTGTTTGTTGTACTCGTCGCGGCGGTGCGGCCGCCAACGTTCTCACGGGGAGACTAACTGAATGTTATTTATATATGATACGAGTGGCCCGTAGTTCTTTTTGCCTGTCGTTCTTGTATTTTTGTAATATTTTTTCTTTGTATTTCATATACACTCTTCCCATACAGTCCGTTACTAGCGGCACGCATTTAATTACCCGCCACGCACAGCCGCGATGGCCATGCAATTCGATTGGGGGGTAGAGTAATGACTTTCCAACAACACACCACGGCGCGTTGTTCACTGACGTGAGCACCTCTATCGGCACGCTCCGATTATTGTGGGCACACACGTTGGATTTGCGGCCGAAATTTTGCATGCCGAAATTTGTTGATGTGCAGGTTATGCACGCCTCTATGCGTGGCTCGGTGCACGTAGTGTCGCGATAAGCCGGGAGACTACTCGACATTGGGCTTTCATCATGTTTGCACAATTGCACGAGTATCCGCCGAGTGCATTGCGCCCGGCCGCCTATAGAGCGGCAATACCGGGAATGGCATATCGTGTGCACTAGGTTTTCTTGCCAAGTGCCCGAAAATACAGCCAAGGAGCACGGGCTAGGGACCTATTGGGCTTGAGGGACGGTTGACTTGGAGTGTAAGCACCCTAGCGCGCGGATCGCTGGCCTTTCAAGCTTTCGCATCGCCGGGCGTGAAATATGGCGGGGAGCTTTCAAAGTACCCTAGCACGGGCCTTGGTTTGGCATGCGGCAAATGGCACGACACCATGCCATCATGGGGGATGAAATGGGTGACGCCGTGAATAAACGAAATATAGAGCGCTGATTGTTGAGCGTATTGGCGGAGCGGGTGTGCGGGTACCACCTGTCCAAGGGTTGCTAGCCCCGCGCGAATGTGGCAGATTTTGAAACCCTAAAAACTTTAGTTGGCTGTACGAGGGGCTGGATGCCATCGGACGGCGGATTTGACGCGAAAACTGGCCGGTAGGCGTAAATGTAGTTGAAAACTTAAATTTACTTGGGGGAAGGGCTTCCATTTGCAACTTAGTTTGCTCGAATCGGACACCGTACGGCAAAGTTAGGCTTTTTTAAGCCTCCCAAGCTGTGGGTTTCCGGCCCCTATCCCACCCACGTCAAGCATCTTAACGGCACATGCCATCACACCCACGTGCTCCCATGTTTACGGACAGCATGCTGGGATCATAAGATCCGCGTGTTGTGTCGCCGATTTCGGGAGTTTTCACGAGCCAAAGTGTGGAAAATCCGAATTCCGGGGCGCCCGAATCAGGGTATGCCCCGAAATCGGGGTTGACCCGCAAACCCTAATACGTCAGTTCGTAGCCGTGACGGGCCCCATTTGTGCCCCGCTTCCCCCTTTACTTCACCGTCAACACAAGTTTCATCCGCCTTTTCAACGAGCTAAACTACAGTTAAACCCTAGAAACCCTACATGATAAACACCCGCCCTACGCGAAAGGCCCTATTTCACTAGTAACGGACTTTATGGGAAGAGTGTACACAAACCCGATGTCTCTCACTATTACATGGAGGCCCATATTCGTGATACATATTTTTTACACACAGGCACACACACGCACACCTATAAACACACACACACATACACAAACAAACACACACACACACACACACACACACACACACACACACACACACACATACTTTCTTCTATCTCATTATGTATTTTTTGTAATTATGCTCACACACCCTGTGTGTCTCACTCTGTATTTTTGTAAGCACAAAAACAATGCTCCTGTACGTAGCGATGCGCAGTAGTTAAAGACGTACCCTAATCCCAATCCCAATAAGTGCCTGTGCACCAAGTCCATCTTTTTTCCAAACAAAAAAATCACATTTGTAGTGCCAAAATTCAATCGAGCTAATAAAAAGTGGACACACACACACACACACACACACACCCGCACAGAGTCACACAGATTTTAGCAAATTAATGTAGTCGGATAGGCAATATTTTTTGGGATCACGGCACAGTATGCTTGGTCCCAGAATTTACAAAGCGGCCTGTCTTTTGTGATTTGTCGCCCACTTTGCATTCGCGGTATATCGGATGTCCTATCCTCACGTTTTCCCCCAATCTACCCCGTGGGAGTCCAATACCTTATTGTTTATTTGTGCAAGGGATCACCGGTGGTCCGTTTCATATGCAAAATTGAAATTGAAATTGTTTACAACAATACCAGAATCAACCGGGTGCTGTCCCTGGCCCCCCGTGCTAAGCCAATTTGGATTCATAAGCGTGGGATAGACCGTGAACCACTAATCCCAACCTCTCCATTGTCAGTGACGATACCGTATGAAACATACACGTAACCAGTTTTTTTTATCTACACGTGTTTTTTTGAATACAATATGAAAAAAAAAGTGTCGCTAGTCTCCACGATACGCGGCCTGCTCCAGCCGCTACGGGGATGCAGATCAACGAGGCTGGTCAGCTTGAGCTTGGTCGAGGCGAACGTGCCTAGCCTCGGGTACCGTGCGACTCCGGTCGTGCCGGAGCTAGGGCGAAATGCATGTGAAAAACCCCCTCGCTCAGATCTTCGTCGGTCCCGTCTCGATCTGTGCTCATCCCCTCCCGAGGAAGTAGTTGCTCCTCCCGACGCACTTCGCCACCTAGCCGAGTCTTCCCTCCTCCTTCGGGGGCTGGGAAGAGTATATAACTAAGCTGCAAACGGTGTCCGGCTGGCTCTCCTGCCCCCATGCCAGATGTTCTCATGTCCCATGTCCTTGTTCCGTTTGTGTCCAACACCCATTTGATCGCGCTATGGCCGGCCGTACCCTCCCCCGGTGGTTTACGTTGTTAGGGGGGCGCCTTTACGAGCAATGTGCCGTTACGATAACCCTAGGCACACTGCGTGAGGCAGCCTTTCGATAACCGGGTACCGACTAGGGGAGGAGTGGGTCGGATATAGGGATCGAGTCGCCAAACCACAAATAATGTTGAGTACGGGAATATTTTCCAAATGCCACCCGTACCGGGTTTCTCCGGCGGCGGTCGATCCTAAGGATCGCCGCCGCCAGACCGTGCCGCTCCTCCGACCGCGACCCACCTCCGGCCTGCGTAGCTTCATGCCTCGCCCCAAGGGTAGACTTAAAACTCTCGTAAGGCTGGCGGTTGCTAGCGAGCGCCGTGCATTAGCGTTGCTTCCCAGCTGTCCGCCGCCATCTCCAACACCCTCGTCCCACCGTTGATCCGTCCGTACCCTTCCTCGCCAAAAAACAATCCGCAGACATCGTTTGCGCCGTGACTGGAGAGTGTATGTGAGTAAATAGTTGCTGGAAAAATATATCGGACTTGCCGAGCGGGAGATCCCTGTGTTGGCGTACGGATATTATATTTTTCCAAAACCCTCGGTAAAGGGCTTCCCGACAGCTGCCGATCCCGCGGATCGCAGCTGTCGGTACCTCGTTCAGCCCCCTACCGTGCCAAGCCTAGCACGGCTACGGGGTTACCAGCGCCCACCGCGTGGAGGTAGAGGTAGGTGCCGATGGGCCGGCGAGCGCACCCCCCTCCGGGGTCGCCGCCGCTGCGCCGCCGGCGGGCGCCTTACATATGCAATTGATCACTGCTGGTATTATAAGAAAATGTATTTGCACACGCGTTGATTGGCATGACATTGGGACCCACCTCGAATATTTCGCCTTCAAGACCATCTTGACCCTGTGCAAAATCTCCTATTGAAATCGGTGCTAATATATAGCAAGGTACTCACCGTCGGGACATGACATGGTCGGGGGCATGTTTCTAATTACTGCAGCCTCGGCGCACCATCACTTTGTTGCTACTCGCTATACGTGTAGAATTCAACCCGTGCGATGTTCCATGTGCGGAAATTGTGGCACGGGCCACATAATTCGATGAACGAGATACCCATGGGTGGTCTAGATTAGCGTTTGAAATTTAGAGCTTATCTAATGGTGCCCTCCGTTTAGTATTATGATGCCAAACAAGACAGCAACTATTATATATGCCATATGCACTTGTTGGAAACAAGATTGGACGATGGGACATTATCATGTTCTCAACATACCCCAAACAAAAAACATTGTAAGAGGTCACATGTGAGCTCGAGCAATGCCATCCCACGGAACATACAAGAACGAGGAAATTCGGCCCCGTGTCATGCCACAATTGAAATTGAAATTGTTTTCAACATATACCGGGTAAAACCGGTTGCTGTCTCTAGGCCCTCCCAACTATGCCATGCAGGAACTACCTAAATCCAACCTCTTCAAAAGAAAATTTAGGGGTTTTTACCCCCCCCCCCAGGGAGTGTGATGTGCGTAGCGGTGGTGGATGTCATTCAATGGCGAGTGAGTGTGCGGTGAGTGAGGGACGGCATGTGGTCTTGCGAGATTTGATGTGGTAAATGAGCAGGAGATTGTGCAGCCATTGGACAGTGTGTATGTGGAGATGTGCTAGGATGCATGTTGTGTGGAGTCGTGTTTTGGAGATGAGTTTGTCAAGAGGGTTAGTGCGGAGGATGAGAAGGGAGGTGAGGCTGGTAGTGGTGGACGTGTGAGGTGTGCATGTGCGGCTCATGACTATAGGAAGGATGTTGACTTCGGTACCCGGCCAGTGGTATCTAAGGGCGTTGGCGAGGGGGTGTATTCATCGCGAATCAGTTGTGCGGTGTGACAGAGGTTGTGGTATACGCAATACTTATATTCTCCTATTTGAATCTTTTTAATCGAGGAGTATCGTCGGCTTCCGTTCGCGTGTCCGACGTATCTAGGTTCGAGGAGTTTGATAATGTTGGGTTTGTGTGCGGGCGGATTTAGTGCAGAGGGGAGTATCTCTTCAGGCAGGATGGCATGGCATGAGGCGAAGAAGTCGGGCGCGGGGCCTTCGTTAGCAACAACAAGGTGGGTGGGCATGTGGGTGGGGTGAAGGGGGTGGCAGTCAAGGGGGTGTGGATGAGTGTGGTGGGCGAGAATGATTTAATGGGTTTGTTATCGAAGTCAGCGGTAATAGTTTCCCATCGGCCCCCGTTGTGGCGTTCCATGAGGGACAGTTGAAGCGCGCCGTTGTGGCGGTCCTATTCAAGGCCGGACATAGAAGGACAGCTGCCGGCCATGTGGCCGCTGTTGGTGAAGTGACCACACATGGGGCATGGCAGGGTTGGTCGTGTGAGACGAGGCGGGTGTTGTGCACTCCGCACATCAATTCTTGCATGTGTGTAAATTGGACATGGGTGAGTGCCGTGTGTTTGTTGTGAAAGGTGAAGTCCGCCCCGCCCGCAGCGGCGCGGCTAGGAGGGCGCCGTGTTTGCAGGTATATGCGAGGGGCGTATGTGTGTATTTGGTGCTTTATGTGTGTGCGTCAGTTTCGAGGTTGGTGTTAATGTAGGGTATGGGTTATCCTACTAGGGTTTGAGGTATGAGTGTGTACGGTCATATCCAGTGTCCTAGCGACACGTATGAACCTGTGGAGTAGGTTGTGTCTAGGGGTGGCCGTCTGCTACATGGTTGGCTAGGGTGTCTGCGAGGTCGTTTCTGATTGAGCGGTTGTGTGCTTTGATTTTGCCTAGGTGGATGCGGATGCCTGAGTTACATCGAGTTAAGAGGGTGTGTGTTACAGAGTTAAAAGTCTCGCGGTGGATGTGGTGTCGATATGCCTTATGGGTTGTACATATAGTCTTGGATGAGGCGGAGCGAGCATACAATATCCGCAAGGGGGTGAGTGTGACCCAGTTGTAGGCCTACGTCGATGCTCCCGAGTTCTGCACGATTGATAGTGTTCGAGGGTGGGGTGAAGGTCTCCAGAATTTTGACTCGTGTGTCCGAGGCGGGGTGGGTGGCAGCTGCTCCGAGGGGGGAGGAACAACCTTTTTGGGCGCCGTCGGTGTAAATGAAGTCTTACCAGTTCAAAGCAAGAACACCTCAGGTGGGGGAGTATGTTAATGACGTGCGTTCTGGGAGGGGGTATGTGATGGGGTGGGTGGGGTTTGGGGGGAGGTGATAGATGCATGCGGTGTGTGGTTTTTAAGTGTCGAGGGGGGTCGGGGGTGGGATGGTGATGGTGGGATTGGGGAGGTGGGTATTGTAGATGGATTCGAGGGTGTTGTGGAGGGCGGTCATTGTTGTGCATCATGGCAATGAGGATAGTGCGAGGGGGTTGGCGACGAGGTAGATGTCCACCATCCAGCGTGTGTCGAATGGTGTGAGGGTGGGTTTGCCTATGTGTTGGTATGGGGGTTGGAAAGTGGTTGCGTCGATGGGGAAAGTGCAAAGGCATGCCACACTATGACGTTTCAATGACAACTAGGGTGGTACCCATCCAACTTTGCGTAATTTTGATGCCGGGTGGCGGAGTTACAATCATATCTCCCCACGACATTAAACCGTCATAAATTGTATAGTACGCACTCCCGCAATTTTAAGACCCCCGCATACATGTCATTGGCGTTGGTGAGCCGAGGCCGGTCAGTTGTCGAGTCGCAAGTAGGCCGGCGTAATCTTTCTTCTGTGTGCCTCCGGTTGCGCCGGAAAGGAGAGGGGGAAAGTTGGCAGGAAAGTCCTCTTCGCGTAGTCGGTTGTTGATCCCGCTATTGCCTCGATAACCTCGTAGATAGTCGTCGCCGCTACTCTTCCCGGCAGGGCGATCCTCTGTGTCGGGGTTCTTCGTCAACTCTAAGGCAGGTGGGGGTACCAAGACACCCAGACATGAAAGGTTAGCGCCCTTGCCTCCTCGCCGGAGTCCCCCCCCTCATAGTCATCGGCATGTTGTGCATGGTACCCGGGGTCCAGTGGGAGCCATAGGTCCGTAGATGCGTGCCCGTGCCCCCCGCCGTGCACGTCCAAGAGGCGGCCTCTTTTGGTGTACGTGCCTCCATGCAATCCCGGGAAGGTACCCTTTGTTTGCGTGTCCGCCATTCGATGATGAGAGTCGGTAAGGGGTGGGGAAGGGTAAAGCATTACCTTGGCCGTGTCCGTCGCCTGGCCGCGGGGTAATGAAAATGTACTACAACCATATCACCGCCCGCCGGCGGCGCACCGGCGGTGGCCCCGGAGGGGGGTGCGCTCGCAAGCCCGTCGGCACTCACCCCCATCTCCACTGTGAGGTGCTACTTTGGTTAGGCTAAGTTGGCAACCTTAGACTAATAGTAGAACCTAATCTCTAGATCTAATTATCCATCGTGGAGAGAATCGATAAGATTGTCTTAGGAACAGGGTTTCTTACAATCTGCGTGTGGCGTAATTATGGTTTGTACCGGTCTAGGTCTCTCCCCTCGGCCAGTAAGTCCCCGTCTTAAATATCCACGCCTCGGGTGCTCTAGAACCAGCCTTAGAACATGTAGCTTGTGCTGCCAACAAACTAAACAAACTATTACTAGCGATACAAATTATCTGAGATTATATGTACATGTTAGAAATGCCATGAGGGGGGTTAGAACCTACGCCTCCCGGAAAGGAGTTGTACGCCTCATCCAAGTACCGCCCCCAAAGTCGGTACCCGATTGGAACATATGAAGCATATGAATTCCGCGCATCGTGCACACACTGCGACCACCTATGTGTGGGGGGCCAAGGCTCCCCCGGAGGCCCGTGTACATAATTGTCCATTAGCACCCCTACGGAGGGATATTAACACTCCCCCTTAATGGACATCATCCCATGAACTCCGGCCGGTAACCTCGCAGTAAACGCGGACGGCCCATAACCTGTTAGAAATGCCATGAGGGGGGTTAGAGCCCACGCCTCCCGGAACGGAGTTGTACGCCTTATCCAAGTACCGCCCCAAAAGTTGGTACCCGATTGGAACATATGAAGCATATGAATTCCGCGCACCTTGCATACACTGCGGCCACCTATGTGTGGAGGGCCAAGACTCCCCCGGAGTCCATCGTAAAGATGTGTCCACTAGCAGTACCGTCCTATCTAACCTTATCGCACAAAGTCGGAGAACTATCTAGAGACGAACTATCTAGAAGAGATATTGCTAGTAAGTCTGTATTGTCCGGGGAAAATACGGCGATACAGTGGTACTGCCGTGATGACAATAAAATAGGCACTGAATATCGCTAAGATACAGTTACTATTCAGAGGAAATAAATACTGTCAGAAACTAGCTCTTAGATAAATGGGTTAGGAAATGACACCCTCCCCTCCTTAAGAACCTACGTCCTCGCTGTGCAGTACTCAGCGTCTTAGTATCTTGGGGGTTCTTGCATGCCAGCGGTTGCGAAATGTAACGAAGTCAAGTGTCGCAAAAAACTCTAGGTAAACATCCGTTTGAAGAAATTTGGGAAAGATGTTAAAAATAAAGTTACTATTTAGAGGTAATAAATACTGTCAGAAACTAGCTCTTAGATAAATGGGCTAGAAAATGACACCCTCCCCTCCTTAAGCACCAACGTCCTCGCTGTGCAGTACTCAGCGTCTCAGCATCTTGGGGGTTCTTGCATGCCAGCGGTTGCGAAATGTGACGAAGTCAGGTGTCGCAGAAAACTCTGGATGAACATCCGTTTGAAGAAATTTGGGAAAGATGTTTAAGTGGTCGACTCCTCGCATGGGCTCCCAAGAGTCCTCGCTAGGTGCCGCCAACGAATTTTGAACAAAAGTCCATTGCCGTTGGAGTTGGAGGCCACATCGACTATTTTGTCAACTTCAAATCGCTTCGCATCGCGCACTGTCGGCATGTTATGTATCTGAATTCCATCTTTCCGGTAGACTGGCGTGAACAACATCATATATCCGTACTCTAGGGGGTAGGCCAAAATGCAACCGGGGAAACTTCCTCCGTGATGAGAAAAGGTCCAATGTAGCGGTCCCGTAGTTTAGAGCATGACTATTGTACAAATCGTATATTTGTCGCCTTGAGCTTAACTTTGTCGCCAACTGTAAAAGGTACTGATAACCGGTGCCAATTTGCAGCTTCTTGCATATGTGCTTGGGCTACTTTGACGCAGTTGTGGGCCAATATGTGCATCTCAGCCATAATATTCACTTGCTCCGGTAAAGTACGGCTGGGCTCGTCGTCTTAAAGGATGCCGTCGTTGGAGATGTCGGCTCGAATCCCAGTGTCGCCTTAAATGGAGACATATTCGTCGACGTAAAAACCGCTGCGTTGATCGCAAACTCCACGTTGGTAAGGTGAAGAGCCCAATCGTCGTGCAAAGGGTGCACGTAGCAACATATGACTTGCTCCCATGTGTGATTCACTCGTTCACATATGGTTTGGTCATATGTTTGAGGATGATAGCTCGTAGAAATATAAAGCTTGGTGCCAACAACCCTGAATAGGGTGTGCCAAAAGTCGCTCATAAACCGGGGATCTCGATCGGATATCAATTTCCGTGGTAAGCTAAAATGCCGGAATACAGCGCGGTGCATAACCTTCGCTAATTGCTCCGCTGTAATCATTTTTGTAATTGGCTCGACAATCGTCCGTTTCGTAAGCATACAGACGAATAACACCAAAGCGTCATACCCATCGCACTCAGGAAGGTCCGTAATAATGTCAAGCGATACGTGCTCAAAGGGCCTAGTCGGTAACTCGTGCGATTGAAGGAGTCCATAGGGCTTGTGTCGCGTTGCCTTGTTACGTTGGCAGGTATCACAGCTGCGTACATAGTGTTGTATTGTCCGCTTCATGTTGAGCCACCAAAATGTTCGGGTCATTGCTGCCAGTAGTCTAATAATACCGGGATGTGCCGCGGTCGGTGCGTCGTGTAGTTTGTACAATACTATTGTCCGCAATGTAGAGACGTTCGGAACATATAGTCTTGTCCCGTAGGCGTACAAGAGTCCATTCGATTGACGTACCAGCCAGCTAGGGAGAGATTTCCGGGTAAGCAAGTATTTATCCGAGTCATAAGCGTTTCTTATTTCCGCATGAAGTCCAAAGCCGAGATGTAACCGGGATTCCAAGGAAAAAAATTGCGCGTGTAACTCGCAATATGCTTCGTCGTTGGTCCAATCGCGTAACAGTTGCAACTTTTGTAGTGAGTCCTTCAAGTCGGGTTGGCGAGACAGAGCATATGCATAGTTGATTGCTCCCTTCTTGTACACGATGTCCATCTGTCGCAAATAAAGCGCTAACGCTTGTAGCCATCGTACATGTCGAGTAGACAAATCGCGCTGCCGAAAGAAGTGTCGCAACGTGTCATGTTCCGTAATTACTTTAAAATCCCGCCGCACCATCTAAATAGCAACGGAATTTCAGTAGAGCGTCGGGGACTGCCAATAGCTCTTGTTCCTGGACATGGTAGTGTACCTCATGCTTGTTCATCTTTCGAGCATGGTACGCAACATGTTGTAGTCCAATACCTTGGCCTTGCAAGAGCACAACTCCTACTGCAAATCCTGAAGCATCCGTGTACATAGTGTACCTTGCATTAAGAGAAGTGTCAGGAATTACCAGGACTGGTGCACGCACCATCGCGTCCTTAATTTGCTCGAATGCTGACTGGGCTTGAGGGGTCCAGCGAAATTCCGGTGTCTTCTTGATCACATCCGTCAATGGGGTTGCTAGGGTTGCGAATTGGTTGATAAACCTCCGGTAATATCCAGCAAGTCCAAAGAATCCACGTACTTGTGTCACAGATTTCGGCCGGGGCCAATTTTGTAATGCCTCCACTTTGTCGGGGTCCATTCGGATCTGTGCAGCTTTCACCACATGTCGTCCCATGAAGTTGACGCTCGTTCGTCCGAAATAACACTTGGAGAGTTTGATATGCAACTAGTGTCGCTGCAGCTCTCGTAACACGAGTCGAATATGCTCGAGGTGTTTATCGGCCGTCTTACTATAGATGAGCAGGTCGTCTACATATACCACGCATAACTTGCCAAGATATGGGGCTAAAACTCGATTCATCATCGCTTGGAATCTAGCTGGGGCGTTGCATAGTCCAAAGGGTAGAACGGAGTACTCGAACAATCCGTAATGAGTTCGGAATGCTATCTTATGTATGTCGCGCTCCTCAACTCGAACTTGGTGATAGCCCTTATACAAGTCCAACTTACTATAATGAGCGAGTCGAGTTATTCTTCAATCCGGGTTAACGGTGAACGGTCTTTCCTCGTAAGGTCGTTGAGTTTCCGATAGTCTACGCACATACGCATGGTACCATCCTTCTTGCGTACAAATAAAATAGGGGCACCGTACTCAGATTTAGACGGACGAATCCAACCTCTTGCGAGTAAATCTTGTAATTGTACCTGAACCTCTCGGAGTTTTGCGAGTGACATACGGTATGTTCGCTCCTTAGGTGGTTCATCGCACTCCAAGTTCATCTCGAAGTCAAACTCGCGGGTTGGTGGTAGACCGTCAGGCTCCTTAATGATGTCCGCAAACTCGTTCAAGGAATATCGCAATGAAGTCCACTCGGGTTGTTGATCGGTATTGATGTCGTTGACCGCGTCATGTACTTCTCGTAGTCCAATCACGAAGAGGTCCACTAGTTGTTGCCTAAGCAGCTTTGCCATCGCCTCCAAGTGATGTACTGCCATAGGTACGGTGTACTTGTCACCAGACACCATAGCTTCGCCAGTTTTACGGTCGCGAATCGTTTATATATCCGAGTAGACCAATATATATCCGGGCTGACGGCTTGTAACCAAGATTGGCCGAGGATGATGTCGAATTTATTCAATTCTGTCATAATTGCGTCCAAACGTATGTCCATGGTCCCTATTGTAAACACTTCATTCCGTAGTCGCTGGCGAGTTGTAGTTGTACTACCATTTGCCAATTTCATCCGGTATTTCTCTCCAAAAACCGTCGGAATGTGATGATCTCGTACCCACTCAGCCCTGAAGAAATTTTCCGAAGCGCCAGAGTCAACCAAAATACGGCATATATGTCCGAGTAAGGTGCCTTTCAACACGAACATACTCTTTCGAGACTGGGTTGTAGTTACGTGTAGCGTCGTAGGATCACTGTCCTCTAGTCGGACGTTCTTGTTTATCCACCCGTCGATCGGTTTTCCAAAAGTCTCGTAACGAAGAGGGAACTGCTGATCTCCACGAACTAGATAACCCGTACGCCGTGCCGAAATTAATTCCTTCCAGGTGGCCCGTATTGCCCAAGAAGTTGACGTAGCGTTCGGTATCGATCCGAGTCGAACGCGAGCGATATACACGTAGCGCTTTTTTGTCCTGAAGACTCCTTTCCTAAAAGGCGTAAATTTGTTTCGCTCACCTTAAATTCAGTTGTCTCCGTAAGAGTTCGCACTACTATGCATACCGGGGTCGCGTCTTTAATCTCTTGTTTGCCACCAAGAAACCAGAACATGCCAGTATCCTCTTTCGTGAGTAACACTCGTCGGCCATCGGTAACAACAGACGTCGAGTGAGTCTAGTAGTTCTTCGGGGGATTCTGTAGGTTTTGGGGCAGAAATTTATCTCGGTCGGTGTCGTCGACGTAAACCTGCGTCGTCCATCTTGTCGGTCCAACATCTTGTCTTCTTCCATCTATTCCATCATTCGTAGGGAAGGTAAACACATGTTATGTTGCCGCCAGCTCGTCGACAAGTCGAAAATTTCGCAGCAGCTTGAACCATGGTTTTGCCCTTCATCTTGGAACCACTATAACCGCTCTCTGGTGGGGATGGAGGAGTTTACTCCGCAAGTAGTGGCCCAAAAAATCTTTTATTTCGTTAAATGGCGCATTTAGCCACATTCTCCGGTACTTCTTTAAATCTCTCTCCTGAAATGGGCGCGCCGGACAGCAAAAATCCTCCGCAACTTGAGAATTAAGGCCGTCATTATCGCTAGCTCCATCTAAGTCGAAAGGTTCGTAGGTCTGAGAGTACTTTAGGAAATACTCCCTATTCATCATCCAGTCGCTAAAGTCCTTGCTCCTAAAGATTGGCCTCAATGTCGTTTGAGGTATCGGGTTTCGTACTGCTTCTATCTTGGTCTCATCATGAGTCGCTGTAGGAGACGAAACGTCATCTTGTAGCTTGCCGCAAGCTGCCGACTATGGTCTCACTTATCCGGCCGGGGTTTCCTCGTTATGTCCATTTTCTTGTTCCTTCTGTCTGGGCAGTCGATAGTGATGTGTCCCTTCTTGTGGCAAATGAAGCACTTGCCCTCCTTCTTAAATCTGTCGACTTCCTCTTGAGTGAGGCGTCGAATATCGTACATCTCCCGCGGCTTCTCATCGGTCGCACCATGCGAATCTTCCTCCGACTCACTGTCGACCTCCTCCGCTGCCTCTGAAAAGTCGTTGTCTTCTTCGATGACGTTCAGCCGGCCTGTCGAGCGTTGGGTCGTCTCAATCTTGGTCTCCGTTGCCTCCGCTCGCAGGGCCGCTTGAATCGCCTCGTGTAGGGTCTTAGGGTTTTTCAGGGCAACCTGCTTATGAGTCGAGGGTCTTATACCGCGCTGGAAATCATGTACGTTATCTTCTTCATGACGGTGAGGAAGCTCCAATAATTGTTCTCGAAAATAGTTCGCGTACTTCAGGACCGTGGTTTTCTGTCGCGCCTTGTCCAAATTCAATCTCGCTTGTTCCGCCGGTGTTCTTCCGCAATTGAAATTGAAATTGAAATTGTTTACAACAATACCAGTATAAACCGGCTGCTGTCTCTGGGCCCCCCCTTTTGCTATGCCATACAGGACTTAGTAGACTGAGGTAGACCGTTAACCACTAATCCCAACCTCTCCAATGGCAGTAACAGCTAATAATTTTGTAATCAAGAAAAACAGATCTAAAAATAAATCCACTTGTCGAGAAATGCAAAACTAAACTGCTGCTCGACCTTCACGATGCACGGCCCGCTCCCGCCGAACCGGGGTGTCGACCGGCCTAGGCCGGTCGGCGTTCGGGAGGGACGACGGGCCAGCCTAATCTAGCTCCCGCGTGACTTCGGTTTATTTGAAAGGTAACCAGCACGGCGATTATTTGAAAGAGCGTGCCGCGCGGGTGCGGGCGCGATAACCCCAAATACACAAGCCCGGCAGTGCTCGAATTCGCCCCTCGTAGTTGTCGTTGCATTCCATTTTGCGCGCAAAAGCATTGCCTAGGATTTCAGGAGATTTGTCAATAAAATCGACGCATGGTTACATTTTCTACTTGCGAAGGTGCGAAATCTTGTCCGGACTTTTGCGGAGAAGTGTAGGTTAGGTCACCGATTACCGAGTCAATGGCCACCGCTGACCACTTCTAGTGCCTCGGGCAAATTCATGGTATCATGGAATATAGCGAACAAAACCCTTATTTTGGACAACATTTCAGGTAAAATGGCATTACGTAATCATTACACCAGGGTTTGAGGCGCGGTTTCGTCCAAGAGAAAGCCCTAGTGCTAGCCTAAGTACGTGCAAAGTTTCAGCCACTGATTCCGTTTGTAGCGGTGCTGTCGGCTGTGACAAGATGAGTCGGTGAAGATGGGCGAAAACTGCCGGTGGCCCTATTTTGGACAACAACTCTTGAAGCTCACTACAATGACCTCACACGCCCCCCCAAAACACTCCAAGCTGCCTACAACTCTTCAAGTAGCTTGGCTAAGCCTCTGGGAGCACGTTCTTCAAAAGGAGGCTCGGCGGATGAAGGCGAAGACTCGCCACGGGAGCCGACACGATGAGGCGCGTCCATGTCGGTACTTTCCGCTCCCACACCAAGTTCCATGCTGTCACTCGCTTTTGCTGCTGACAATAGGACACTTGTGCCGTTTTTGATAATTGGGGTAGGCTCGTAGATAGCGGGGCTATTGTTTTAAGTGTTGGTGACGTCCTCGAGAGCCATACGCTTGGGTGCTTGTTGGGTTGCCATTATAGCGTGTCGCTTGCGGGCCGCAACGGCATCAGCCTTTTTAGTAAGCGCCCGGTTCACGAGTTCCTCTTCACACTCCCCGCACATAAGCTCCACTTTAACCACAGCGGCCTCAATACGCTCCAAATCGATTGTTGCGTTGTCGCAAAGTGTCTCTATATCAGCGTATAGGTTAGGGTCCGTGTTCTTTGGGTGGTCCAATGGCTCCTTGCCCGCGCATTGTAAAAGGTAGTCGTACTTGTCGTGATAAGTATCAACAGTCGAGCGGGCACCCTCCACTGCATACAACAGGTCAGGAACGCCATCCATATGCTTGTCTGCTTCTGCCTTTAGCTTGACGAGTGTGCTTTTCTCTTTTGCTATGCTTTTGAGGGCGGCACGTACGCGACCGAGTTGTCCAGCGTCGGCAAATTCTTCTGCTCGCGCGATGAACCTCTCCACCTTTCCCCTGATCACGTCGGCTTGCCGCACCTTTTTGTGGACCGCTTCCCAAGTGGACTTCAACCGCCTTATTTCCATTTTCAGGGTAGTCACGGCGCTCGATAGGAGTGCCTTCAGGTCAGGCCCATCCCTTCTCAGTTTATCCATGTTCTCTGTTAGAAGTACATTCTCCTCACATGTGAAAACCTGTGCGTGTTGTGCCTCAGCGCGTCCCTTCCGGCCGACAACCAAAGGATCAGGCCGCAAAAGGTCTTCCGCTGTGGGCTGCCAAGTATCCATGCCTGACAGCGCCTCCATGTCCCTCTTTGCTTGATCCGCCATCCGAGTGTACATGAGGTAGCGCCTTGCTGCCTCTTCCATTGGAAGCTCTTGGGTTGGAGGAGCTTGGCTTTCATTAGTGCTGTTGGCGAGGATATCTTGGGCCTCTGCTATAGCAGCGGCTCTTTCAGGCGCCTGGATTTGGGCTCTACTAGCCCCGGGGCCGTTGCTGGCCACATTGCTTCCGCTGCTTGTGGAGTGAAGGGAAGAGGAGCCAGGAGGTGAAATATCTTGACGGTACGCCAATCCCTTAACCTTGTTGTAGTCCAGTGGCCAAACACCAACGTCCTGGAAAGCAGACATTATATTGTGTGATCTTAGTGCCTTGCTGAAACAATTATAGGGCCTGCCTGTTGCTGATTTGCCATGGCACTCGTAGTACTTGAATAAGCAAATTATAAGGTCTTTCTCTTTGATGCCCCCTCCCCCCTCCAGGTTCTTGTACGCGGCGAGCGCGTTGTCCATGTGCTTCTTGAAGGGAAGCATGATGCCAACGTCCAACGCTTGAAGAAGGTGAGAGCTGTGGGGCGGTGGAGTAACCACTTTTACATGGTTGTCTACAAGCTTCCTTAGTACTTCATGGTTGATGTGCGCTACAAAATTATCCATTAGCAACAACAATGGCGTTTCCGCTGACCTTTTGCTTGCTGTATAGGGTAGAAACAATTCCTCAATCCACTTCAAGAAAATTGAAGTGTCCATCCAAGCGTTGCCCTGAACGGTTAAGCCTGCTTGGACTTGGCCAGCGGAACGGAGCGCACCCACTACAACAGGATCGTGAAACCAAGGTGGGGAGTACTTCTTTCCTTTGACGATGAAGAAGGGAGGCATGCTCGTCCCATCTGCAAAGATGGTCATCAAACATGTGAGACTGAAACGGCACTCATTCCCTTTTGCGTGGCTACGCCTCGCTCCTTTAGGCGCCCACACTTTCTTTTTCTTGGGTAATGGTTGTAGACCTGTCTCATCAAGATTGCAAATGTTGCCTGGCGGCAAGTTCGGAAACTCGTTGAAGATATTGTGGAGCTGGTCGAAGAAGTCCTTCACTGCTGACTCTGGCACCCGAGCGCGTTGCGGGTCGAGGTGGTCGACCACACGTGGGCGGAGGACGTCACGGTGTCGATTGAAGAAAAGACGAGCCCACTTCCTCGACGGGCCCACCCCATCGCGCCACTTCTTGGCGAGTGTGGTTTGGCAATATCCAGAGACGTGTTGTATTAATTGGTTTATTTTGTAAATGATATCATCTGTTGTAAGACACTGGCCAACTGAATGATGCACCACCACAGATTGCACAAGGGCATCCTCTTGCTCTTTCGTAAGTCCACTTCGTTTGTCAAGCTTAGGTTTTCCAAGGTCGGGGGTTTTCAGGGTGCGTCGGAGGGTCGGCCATGGGATACCGTGCTTTGCTGCGATTGCCGAGAGATAGTAACCTTCAGTACCGGCCTTGCCACTCGCAATTGCTCGACGACCTTCGTCGACTGCCTTGGCGAGGCTTTCTTGAGTGTAGGCTCGATATTTGCCTTGAGCGGGAAGGGAGCCGCTGCCCATAGCGGAGATCGATAGCGAATAGCTGGGATCGCTGCGAAGTCGACGTTGTTGTTGAAAAATTTGAAAATCGAAAAAAGGGGGGCTGTATGTACCGATACCCAAACAGCGGCAAGCGGGCGCACCATGAGCAGATACGCGCGACAACCGACAAGAGGCTCGCCAATGACTTGTATGACGGGTGGGTGGGTAGTATGGGGAGATTCAAGCCACTATTAAGTGATTTGCACGCTTCTCGAGTGGGTTGGTCGAAATTGATAGGTGCTTTTGGTGCGATTTGGTCAGCAGGTCCCATCACATGCGCTCTCTCTGCGGACCAACGCGACGAGCTCGACCTGCCGCCAACACAGCCCCATCAGAGGGTCTTTGAGGGGTTCTATGATAGGGTTTGTGTCTTGAAATGACCTCGTCTAGGCGGGCTAGGGTAGGTCTAAACCGCTATTTGTTCAAAATAGGTCCATGTCCAAAATAAGGGTTTTGCTCGCTACCACATACCAGTACAACATACGTGAAATATCTAATTTAGCCCTAATTTATTACAGGCGTCTAAGAAAATTGTAAGTGAGAAAAATTTGAGAACACCGCCGTCTGAAAACAGCATTTCCAGCACAAAGGTCAACCGCACACTGCGGAGAAGCAACCAGTAGGTCCCACTTTACTGCATAAGCTAACCAAAAGGTAAAGCATTCAAGGTGCGGTGGTTGTAAGCGCATTCATTTGCGCCGTGTCCGCGCGGGTGACTCCAAACTCGGCCAAGTCGGCGGCATACATGTCGCGATGTCGAGTCCAACAACTGACCTTCCGCTTCTTGATCGGGATGCACAGGGCGAGGGAGCACTCGGGGCACTTAAATGTAGAAGTGGCCCGATTTTCATCTTTGTAGCATATCACGCAGCGAGCTTGCTTTGTCTTCCCCGTTTTACCGATGCCTATACGAGACAAGCTATGGTGAAGCAGGGGTTGGGGGGGGGGGCATGTTGGTCACATCGCGTAGTATATGTTGCGGCGGACGCCCCGAGCGGCGAGCAATGCTTGCCGTATCGGTCAAGCCGTTATGAATCAGAACCTTGGCCAAGCGGTCCGCAAAGGCGACGACTCCTTGGCATGCCATGGGATCGTATTCATGCATGTGGTGGCGGCAAAGCTTCCAACAATCAGTGACGTTAATGCCGACAAAGGTAGTGTACAAACGGTACCAACAATGTTGCGTTAACCACAACTCCTATAACATTAGATCGTGCTGTCTACTTTGATTGTGATTGTCGACCTTTATACTCCTCGAAAAATATTGCGACACCAAGTCGGGACGAGGGATGTCACGGGTAGTCATATTCAAGTGTTCGTCGGCCCAACGCTGCTTGTAAGGTACACCATCGCGCAAGCTACCCACACCAACAGTGGCAATGAAAAACAGGACTCGACGCTTGTTGTAATGCTTTGCAACGTAATTCAGTGTATATGGCTCCAAAACTTTGACCAAAGAAAGTTGTTACTGCGGCGGCAGGGCATTCAATGTTCTTTCCAGTTGCGAGCCCATACTACTGCCAATTGTACTTAGAATTGGATGAAAACAAGCACACACTTCACAACTTCTACATAATTCCCACTCATGCATTCAAACTGTGTTTCGACAAGCTGGATTTCTTAGAGCTTCCTCCATTCACGACCTTCAGACCGCGTAAACATGATACTTCGCGCTCATGGAAATAGCTACGACTGAATGAGAGCTGCATGGTTTTTTCGCCACACGACAATTCTGTAAAAAACCTCTCCAATTCCGATATTTTGAGGTTTCGAACATCTCGCAGGATTTCGCGGATATCCAGAACCCCGAATTTCAAATAAACGCTCATCCTCGTCGTGCGAATATTACATAACGTGTTTGTGGGGAATCGAGGTTATGCAAGCTGCAATGGACTTCCCTGTTAGGCCCAGTTCTCAATCAAATCCTGGGCATAATGCATTATAGCCAGGTCGCACGCGCTGGTTACAAGTAACATTGATTAATAAGGAAGAATGCGGCCCTGCTCCCACAACAACAACTTTCCCTCAACTATATTGCGCTAATTAGCAACTGAATTATACTACAAAGCATTCCGTTGTCTTACCTCAATGAAAACATACGATAAACGTCGGTGCGGGTGGAAAAATATGCCTTCAAGCAACCACTACGACATCGATTCTCAACCAGCAACGAATGTGACGAGAGACAATGAAATGTGCCTTTTCGGTATTCTATTTTTTGCCTTGGCCATAAGGGACGGCGGGACACGAGGTTAGGGAATCGGGCGAGAGACCTTCGTCAACAGCCACAAGGCGGGTGGGCATGTGGGTGGGGTGAGGTGGGTGGCAGTCAAGTGGAGTGTGGGCAGGAGTGGGGGAAGCAAATGATTTTATGGGTTTGTTACCGAAGTTTGCAGTGATGGTCTCCCAACGACCTCCGTTGTGGCGCTCCATGAGAGAGAGAAGGAGTTGTAGCGCGCTGTTGTGTCGGTCCTGTCTTAGGCCATGCATGGTGGGGCAGTTACCGGCCATGTGGCCGTTGCTAGTGAATTGGCCACATAGGGGGCAGCGCAGGGTGGGGTTATGAGTAAGAAGGCGGGTGTTGTTAGCTCCCCACATGAATTCTTGCTTGTGTGTGAATTGGATATTTGTGAGGGTTGAGTGTTTTTTGTGGAAAGAGAAATCGGCGCCGTCCTCCGCGGCGCGGGCGAGGAGGGCACCGTGTTTGGTTGATTGCTAAAGGGGCGTGTGTGTGTGTTTGGTGCTGTAGGTGTGTGCGTCAGCTTTGAGGTTGGTGTATCTGTAGGGTAACGGGTCCTGTAGCTCTCGTAACACGAGTCGAATATGCTCGAGGTGTCTGTCGGCCGTCTTACTGTAGATCAACACGTCGTCCAAATATACCACGCAGAATTTGCCAAGATACGGGGCCAAAACTCGATTCATCATCGCTTGGAATCCAGCTGGGGCGTTACAAAGTCCAAAGGGTAGAACGCAGTACTCGAACAATCCGTAATGAGTTCGGAATGCTGTCTTATGTATGTCGCGCTCCTTAACTCGAACTTGGTGATAGCCCTTATACATGTCCAGCGTACGGAAATAATGAGCCCCATATAGCGAGTCGAGTAATTCATCAATCCGGGGTAACGGTGTTCGGTCTTTCCTCGTAAGGTCGTTGAGTTTCCGATAGTCTACGCACATACGCATGGTACCATCCTTCTTGCGTACAAATAAAATCGGGGCACCGTACGGAGATTTAGACGGACGAATCCAGCCTTTTGCGAGTAAGTCTTGTAACTATACTTGAACCTCTCGGAGCTCTGTTGGTGACATACGGTACGTTCGCTCCTTAGGTGGCTCATCGCACTCCAAGTTAATCTCGAAGTCGCACTCGCGAGTTGGCGGTAGACCGTCAGGCTCCTTGATGATGTCCGTAAACTCATTCAGTGAATCTCGTAACGAAGTCGTCCACTCATGTTGTTGATCAATATTGATGTCGTCGACCACATCTTGTACTTCTCGTAGTCCAATCACGAAGAGGTCTGCTGGTTGTTGCCTAAGCAACTTAACCATCGCATCCGCCTCCAAGTGATGTACTGCCACAGGTACGGTGTACTCGTCGCCAGACACCATAGCTTTGCCAGTTTTACGGTCGCGAATCGTTTTAGTACACCAATCTATATCCGGGTTGACGGCTTGTAACCAAAGTTGACCGAGAATGATGTCGACTTTATCCAATTCTGTCATAATTGCGTCCAAACGTATATCCAGGGTTCCTACTGTACGCACTTCATTCCGTAGTCGCTGGCGAGTCGTAGTTGTACTACCATCTGCCGATTTTATTTTGTATTTCTCTCCAGACACCGTCGGAATGTGATGCTCCCGTACCCACTCAGCCTTGCAGAAATTTCCCGAAGCGACAGAGTCAACCAAAATACGGCATCGATGTCCGCGTAAGGTGCCTCCCAACACAAACAGACTTGTTCTAGACCGGGTTGTGGATACGTGCAGCGTCGCAGGAACATTGTCTTCTAGTCGGACGTTCTTGTTCATCCACCCGTCGATCGGTTTTCCAAAAGTCTCGTAACGAAGAGGGAACTGCTGATCTCCACGAACTAGATAACCCGTACGCCGTGCCGAAATTAATTCCTTTTAGGTAGCTCATACTGCCCGAGAAGTTGACGTAGCGTCCGGTATCGATCCGGGTCGAACGCGAGCAATATACACGTAGCGCTTATTCTGTCCGGAAGACTCCGTCCCTAAAAGGCGTAAATTTGTTTCGCTCACCTTAAATCCAGTTGTCTTCGTAAGAGCTCGCACTGTTGTGCATTCCGGGGTCACGTCTTCAATCTCCCGCTTGCCACCAAGAAACCAGACCATGCCAATATCCTCTTTCGCAGGTGACACTCGTCGGCCATCGGTAACAAGAGTCGTCGAGTGAGTCTAGTAGGTCTTCGGGGGGTTTTGTAGGTTCTGAGGCAGAAATCGAACTCGATCGTTGTCGTCGACGTAGACTTTCGTCGTCCATCTTGTCGGTCCAACATCTTGCCTTCTTCTATTCCGTCATTCGTAGGGCAGGTAAGCACATGTTCTTTCGCCGCCAGCTCGTCGACAAGTCGGAAATTTCGCAGCAGCTTGAACCATGGGTTTGCCCTCCATTTTGGAACCACTATAACCGCTCTCATGTGGGGATGGAGCAGTGTACTCCGGAAATAATGGCCAAAAAATCTCCTAATTCATTAAATGGCGCATTTAGCCAAATTCTCCGGTACTTATGTAAATCTCTCTCTTGAAATGGGCGCGCCGGACAGCAAAAATCCTCCGCCACTTGAGAATTAAGTCCGTCATTATCGCTAGCTCCATCTAAGTCGAAAGGTCCGTAGGTCTGAGAGTACTTCCGGAAATACTCCCTATTCATCATCCAATCGCTAAAGTCCTTGTTCCAAAAGAGTGCCGTCAATGTCGTTTGAGGTAACGGGTTTCGTACTTCTTCTGTCTCGGTCTCTTCCTGAGTCGCTGAAGGAGACGAAACCTCATCATGCAGCTTGCCGCGAGCTGCCGACTGAGGTCTCACTTATCCGGCCGGGATTTTCTCGTTTTGTCGTTCTTCTTGTTCTTTCTCTGTGGGCAGTCGATAGCGATGTGTCCCTTCTTGTGGCAAATGAAGCACTCGCCCTCCTTCTTAAATCTGTCGACTTCCTCTTGAGTGAGGCGTCTAATCTTGTACAGCTCCCGCGGCTTCTCTTCGGTCGCGCCATGCGAATCGTCCTCCGACTCACTGTCGAACTCCTCCGCTGCCTCTGAAAAGTCGTTGTCTTCTTCGATGGCGTTCGGCCGGCCTGTTGAACGTTGGGTCGTCTCAATCTTGGTCTGCGCTGCCTCCGCTCGCAGGGCTGCTTGAATCGCCTCGTGTAGGGTCTTATAGTTTTTCAGGGCAACCTCCTTATGAATCGAGGGTCTCAGACCGCGCTGGAAGTCATGTACGTCATCTTCTTCATGACGGTGAGGAAGCTCCAATAATTGTTCTCGGAAGTAGTTCGCATACTTCAGGACCGTGGTTTTCTGTCGCGCCTTGTCCAAATTCAATCTCGCTTGTTCCGCCGGTGTTCTTCCGCAGAATTCCTGAATTAAGGATTTCTCCATCTCAGAAACTCCGGGAAATCCTCCACCGACTTCATCTCTAGTCTGCGCAACTTGGGAGTACCACCACTTCGACAGCGGGCCTTCCAGAAAGCCGGATGCCCAGTACACTCCTCTTTGCTCTTCATGGTTAACGATGTGATACCGTAGATACCCTCGTGCATGTCGGAACCAGTTTCTCAGCTCGTTGATGTTAGTTGTAGCGATGCTCTTGATCTTGGCTAGTTTGACATCGTTTGGCATCACGCTCGGCATCTCTCGCGTCCTCTCCGATCTCAATTGTTCTCCTCGAAGAAAATTCTCCGTCTCTCGGCTTATGTTCACTCGTCCTTCAGAATGTCTGAAACCGTTGTCGACGTAGTCACGAAGTTGAGATAGCTCAATCGAAAAAGTGTCAACTCGGTTGCTTAGACGTTGTAGTATCTCGGTGACGTGTATCGACATAGGTTCCATCGTGGGACTCGATCCTTCTCGCACTGCTTGTCTTCCACCATCTGTCGACGTCGGATGTGTGTACCCAAAAGGCGCCCCCTCTGGTCGACCACCGACTTCCTCTTGTAGTCTCTCTCCTGCTCGGTTAGACATCTTCGTCTCGTCTAGTTGTTTTGAGGCTCCGAAACCACGTGTGAGGTGCTACTTTGGTTAGGCTAAGTTGGCAACCTTAGACTAATAGTAGAACCTAATCTCTGGATCTAATTATACGACGTAGAGAGAATTAGTAAGATTGTCTTAGGAACAAGGTTTCTTACAATTTGGGTGTGGCGTAAATATGGTATGTACCGGTCTCTCTCCCTCGACCAGTAAGTCCCCGTCATAAATATCCACGCCTCAGGTGTTCTAGAAACAGCCTTAGAACGTGTAGCTTGTGCTGTGTGCTAACTAAACCAAACTATTACTAGTGATGCAGATTATCTGAGATTATCTGTACCGTCTATCTAACGATAATTGGAAACCCCCAAAAAAAGGTCGGATCCCCGCCCTGTTGATGGAGATGCCGAAAGTGTGTCGACGACCTCTGTCGCTAACAGTGTCTCAGAACGAACAGTAGATGTAGCCGGCTGCTCCATTTCGCTAGTAGAACAGCCTTGCCACCATCATCGCTTCTTAGGTTCCATAAGTGCCTTGCCCTTGAACTCCGGGCATTGGAACAATCGGTGTCCCTTCTTGTGGCACTTGAAGCAAAGTCCCTCGTCCATATGACGTTTACGCTCCTCGGCTGTCATCGCCTTCGCGAGTGTGTTGAAGTCCTCGCGACCAGATGTTTGTCCACGTCCACCATTGTTACCACGTCCGCGTCCGCGGCCACGACCACGGCCACCTTTGTTACGTTTCCAAATGTCAGACACTTCCTCAAGAGGGTCCTCCAAGTTGCGTTTGCGTGTGGGCTGGGCAGACGGTCCAGCAGTAGACTTCACCTTGCCGAGTTGCGGCGAATCTGTAGCGACGTCGTTCAGGAAATTTTGCAGCTCCACCAACGTAATCTGGTACCCCTTTTGAGCTCTGTGTGACTTAGCCAGGTTCTTGAGCTCCTCATTCGCCAGGCCATTAATGAAGCGTACACATTGTACATCAGCCGTCAGGTGTTCACGAGACCGACGTAAGTAGTCGTTGTACTGCTTAGTGTATGAAGCGTAACCCATCTGATTGCTCTGCGTAAAGTTCAGCAAAGCGTTAATGGCGTCGTCCTTGATGTTCGGAAGAAACGTTGACTTGCGTAACTCCGTAACAAGCTCGTTGTACGTAGCTAGAATAGGAGGCTGATTTTTGCGGTTCAGCCACCACCCACTCAGATGTCCAGTAAACTGTGAAGTAACCCAAATAACTGAGTCGTACGAGTCAGCCGTAATCCCAAGCATGAGAAAACGCTGAGGCTGTGCTTCGAGCCAATCCTCTAGTTCATTAGGCACACGACCATTCTGAGGCGGTGAGTGAATTGCAGCCTTACGCTGGGTCTCCGTGAGGGTAACAGGTAGTCCAGCTAAGTTGTGAGTAGGCATCGGCATTCCCACTCGTAAATCTGAAGGCCCTTCACCAGTCATTTGGTTTATATGTCCGCGAATCCGCAGCCAGACAGGACAAGAGTCGACCGTCGTAAACCGGGAGTACATGTGAAACTGTTTCGGGATAGACGTGTCGTCATGCATGACTCGAGCATGTTGGCGGACTGCTCGGAAAAAGAATTCCCAATGAGCCACGTAACCAAAGTGAAGTAACTCACTCTTGTGCTTCTCAGCACGAATTAACCCTGTCTGTGCGGGCGTAAGATTCAGGCCGTCAACGTTAACTGTTTCCGGTACGACGTAAGTACCATCCGGATTAACTGTCGACTGTGCTAAAATAGCCTGTTAGACCTGAGCAGTTGTGCGTATATTGTTCGCAGCAAACAGGACAGGAATAGTAGCAGAGTACACGTAGACAAGCTGTCGTCCTTGAGGTAGTGTAACGATAACATGTTCACCACTCAACAGCGTCAAATCATCCGGTGTCAAAGTGAGACCAGTTTCCTCGTGTAACTCTCGAACATCAGCATCGACAGGCTCTTCGTTAGGTAATATCGAGCCAGCAGGGAACCAGGTTTTACCAGAACGAGGCTCACGCTGAAATACCAGCTTCAAATCCAACGACTTAGATCCTCCAACGTGAATTACCAACACCACGTAATGTCCGGGTCCAAGAGAAGCCATCTCAAACAATCAAGCAACGTCGAGCAGATCAACGAGCAACGAAAGCGTGCGTCGACCAAAGAGCTCCGAAACCAGTGTGGCGGTTAGCCTCTAAAAGCTAAACGCTAGCACAAATCTGTTCTAGTCTGTCTAGTTCTGTCGTTGCAAGATGGCAGAATGATGTTGTCGAGAGGCAAGAGTCAAAGATGTTTCACACATGTACTTATACAGTAGTTGTAAATGAACAAAGGAATTGTTAAATGGTTCTGTCACCTCCCTCTACTGCACTGGGCTTAAATAGGTTTCTGCCCAGATTACTTACGCCTGTAAGACTAGCTTACGTGTTAGGCGTTGGGGCTGTCCCACCGTCGTCATCTGTCCTCGAGACGCGGCCTGCCTAGCATTGGGTTTCACGACGCGGCTCCTTCTGCACGGAAGAGCTCGTTCTGGCGCGTCATCTAGCTAGTTAGATTAATTATGCATATGTGTACGTACCGGGAGGTACTGGTCGTACTGTAGCATCAGCACCATTACAATATTGCAGTAGCGACGTACCCACGAGTATACGTCCATCCTGTGGAAAAGCACGAATTGGTATCCGTAACGAGTACTTGTACAATGTCCTGCAATGTACTGTTGCAGGACTGTACTCGTCACATCACAGTTCCTTGTCATGACATACCACGACACACTGCGACATATGTTCATGCAAATGAAAAACATATTGAACAGGCGGCAAGCAAGTTACATACGCGACTTGCAACCGTTTGTGGGTTCAATGATCCTTGCGTACCGCAAGGGAGCCATGAACGAAGCTGATCAATAATGTCGGAGACCGAACTTCGTACCTCAGCCATAGTTCCATTGTTTTGGGGTTTCGAGGTATCGCCAGATGCAAATGTACGACGGAAGTCCCAACCGCTGTTAGAAGACGCGCAATTAAACTTAATGATTGTTAACGCGTTGCGGTTGAGCCATGGCTTCGCTGATCTCGTTCGCGAGGGGTACTCCCAAGACTCGTTTTATGGGGATGAGGGTGAGTAAACAAGAGATAGTCCGATGGAGGCCACAGCTGGTTGCTTTTGGCGTCTCGATCGCCTTATTTGTATTCCGCAGAACTTTGAGCTCCGTCTAAAATTGATCTTTGAGTTGCGCGACAGCTCGTCGGCTGGTCACATAGGAGTCGCTGCCACTCTTGCTAAAGCGCTCGATAGATTCTGGTGGAAGCGAGTTCACCAAGATGTGAAACATATTGTGGGCGATGCGTCGTGTGTCGACGAGCAAAGATTCAACCACATATGAGTGCGACTCTTTACCCCCTACGTGTTCCACCTAGACCGTGGCACACAATTGGACTTGACTACTTGACACGCTTGTGGGCAGTGGCTTTGACATTGTCTTAATTTCGGTCGACCATTGGTCGACTCGAATGGCCCATTTTCTGCCGTGTGCATAGAGCGTAAAAACATAGGAAAGTACCATTTTGTTTTTACAAGGAGTCTGCACTTTACATGGAATGTCTCAGAGGATCGGTCAGTGATCGCGACACAAAATTCGTCAGCGACTTCTGGCAGACGCTTCGGAGACGCCTTGGAACGCGGCCCAACGTGTCTTCCAATCGACACCTAGAGATGGACGGACTAACGGAGCGCGTCAACAACACGTTTCATTAGCTTCTGCGATGTTTATGTTGTTACGACGGATCAACAATGTGGACATGCATGTTGCCTCAAGTGGAATTTGCGTACACCGCTACTCGAGCTCTCGGAATTAAGCACACCCCCTTCGAGGCGAACTTGGGCTTCTTGCATGATGAGCCTCTTTACCTATCGCTCAGTTAGCGACTTTCGATTTCGGTTTCGCAAGACGCGTCAAAGCGATTAAAATTGTTGCAAGAGGTATATGCTATAGTACGTACGATGTTACAACATCACACGGATAAGATATGAGCTCGCTCAGAACCGTCGACAGCCCCGCACTCCATTCGAGGAAACAAGTAGTCAGTCGTTACAAATAATTTCTTCCTGCGATGACATCCTGGCCGTAAGCTGCATAATCGACAGCTTGGACCTTCTACGGTCGAGGAGTAGATTGGAAAACACATGTACATATTACGGCTTCCAGCGACAGTTCGCTTATACCCGGTGTTTCACGTCAACAATGTGAGACCATGCTCTACAACTGCACTGCGACCCGCTGTCCCGGTTACTGTTCCATAAGGAGATGATGACGAGTTCGATGTTTCTCACATATATGCTCGGGCAAGTTGTCGTTGCAGTCGAACTAGCCGGTTCATGTATTGAATGCCGCTCTCGCCGTCCGCTTGCGGCGTCTCCAAGTCCTGCAATAGTTCCGTACACCGGTAAATACCATCGTCCTCATAATGATTGACGAACGCAGTCCATGCAGTGTGGCCGCATGTCTTGTCATCCTCGCTAACATTCTCGATAATGGAAAGGTCGTCCTTCCGCAGCGCAAGAATCAATGTGGAGTACATGTCGACTTGTTGTTGAGAGGAAGCGGCACCAACCGACGACAAAGCCGGAGCCCACTTTTGCATCAAGCCAAATGCACGGAAACGTTTCTTCCACACGTCAAAATCTCGTAATTGGTGCCTATACACACCAAGGACACCCACTATGTACAGGGCTTTCCCGACAGCTGCTGATCCCGCGGATCGAGCTGTCGGCCCTCTTAGCCCCCTACCGTGCCAGGCCTGGCACGGCTACGGGGTTTCCAGCGCCCACCACGGGGAGGTGAGGGGATGCCGACGGGCCTGCGAGCGCAACCCCCTCCGGGGCCGCCGCCGCTGCGCCGCCGGCGGGCGCCCGCCTCTCGGACCCTATCTACACTACCACCCCCTCCCCCCAACCTCTCCACATTTCAAAACACAACACCCTCTACCGCAACCCCATGCCCTCCTCCAGCTTTGACATGCCACCGCATGGATGGCAACATATACAACAAGTAGTAGCTCGAGACCTCCGACTCCTCGATGATGGACGCCGACGAAGATTCCCCCTTCGACCTTGACTCCCTCCCCGGCATCCAACTTATCCTTCCCCACCAAACCTACCACTACCCTCCCACGCGCCCCCACCCCTCGATAAAACAGCACTCCACCTCCCCAACCCCAACCTCTGACAGCCCCACCGCTCCCTCCCCCGCCCCCTCCCGCGAGCACCGGCCCACCCCAACGCGCCACACCCTCCTCCCCACTATCACCGAAGACTCCTACGGATCCATGGACTCCTCCTCAACCCCCCTCACATAACCCGACCCCAAGCCTTCCCGCATACTCACAACCCCTTCCCCAACCCCATCCCCCCCCTCGCCCACACTCACACTCACCACCACACCCCCCCCCCCCCAAAGCCCCCCCCCCCCCCCCCCCCCCCCCACCCCGCACAACCCCCCCATCCACCACACGACCCTTTGGACTCTTCCCCCATCACCCGGCCCCCAACCGACCCCGCCCTCAAACCCGCCCCCCCGGCCGGTATCACCAAGCACACCCGTCTTCCCCACAAGAAGACCTCCCCCTCCCCCCCCCTCTCACCAATCCCCCGGCACAACCACCTCAAGGCCTCCCGCCGCCCTTCCCTCCTCCCTTCCCCCCACCCCTTCCTCCGCTCCAACCCCCACCCTCAGCCCCGCTCCCTCCTCCCTCTACCCCCCGCCTCTCAAGCGCAATCCGACTCAGACCTTGAGACTTGCTCGAGGACCTCCCGGACGACGCAACCACCGACCCTGCACATCCGCTCCCCTCCGGCCCTTCCAAGCTCACTTCCAAGTCTCCAACGGCCGACAGGGCCGACTCATGTCCCTAATTCCACAACGGATGGGCCACACGGCCCGGAGGTTAGACCCCACAACCCCCCCACCCCCCTTCTTGACATCCGTTCGCACAATATAACCAAATCGCACCGGGCCTCACTTCCGCCTCACTTCAACCCCCAAACCTGCACCATCAAACTACACAACTACATGTTGACCTAAACCTTGAGTACGGCCTCCCCACCCCCATCGGTAATCTTGGCACCTCCGCAATACTCTCCTTCCAATGGGGTCGTTACCAAGAACTCACCAACATCTACTCCATTGCTACTACCCTCGCAAAACTACACTCCACCACATGTGACTCATATACGATAATCACCAATAAGGCCGGCCACTAGTGGAATAGCCAAATAGCGCACACGTGACCATATTGCTGTACGGTATAGTACGTCACAGTACGTTTCTCGATTTCAAGCCAGTCCAGTCAGCACGAGTCGGCCTAGGATGTATGGGTGCTATTTCGCGTTACTAAACGAATAGCGAATAGGGACCAACTACAGTTAAGTACTTGTGCGAACCATCTAGCGACGATCGCTACTACCAACTACGTGGAGGAGCTACCCCGCAAGTCGCTATCGAAAAAGTTGAGTAGACGAGAATCTTGTTGTACCTGGCAACGTAATTGGTAAATCCTCCGCACCTGAATTTTCCCCGCTCATTTCCCCGGTTTTTTTTCTGTCTGGTACCCGGGTACCTGTCGGTTTTCCGGCCTGTGGCCGTACCCTCCCCCCTCTGATCGCGCGTCCACCGAGCAGCCTTTTCTTGAGCGGGGGCCTCCGCGCTCACCCGGGCCCACGCTCAAGGACCCCTAGGAGTATGTAGGTCTGTCGGAGTAGTGGGTGTCGAAGAGGGGGGGGGGGAGGTCACCGTAGCCGGATCCGGCGGGCCGCGGGCGCCCGGAATTAAACAAAACCCTCCGTGCCGGGTTTTCCGGCGGCGCCGACCCAAAGGGTCGTCGCCGCCAGATCGTGTCGCTCCTCCCGTCGCGACCGTCCTCCTTGCCGTCCCAGCTGACTCCTCCCCCCGGGAGATGACGCTGGACGACGTAGCGGCGCGCTAGTGAGCGCCCTTCCCTGGTGCTGCTCCCCAACTAGCTCGACGCCGGGTACGGACATTGTTTTTGTTTCCGAAAAAGCCCTCCGTACAAGGCTTTCCGGCGGCGGCTGATCATGAGGATCGCCGCCGCCTCATATAGCCGCTCCTCCGTCTGCGACTAGCCACCGGCCTGTGCCATGTCTTGCCTCACCCCTCGGCAAGGTTCGACCGGCACAGGGCTGGTCGACGGCTAGCGAGCGCCCTTTCCTGGCGCTGCTTCCCGGCTGGCCACCACCAGCTCCAACACCCGCCTCCCACCGCTGATCCGCCCGTACCCTCCTCGCCTTCAAACGCTGCCGTAGTACAGGCCCCACCCCTCAAAGTAAGGCTGTTTCTAGGAGTGTATCTGTACGCGAAAAAACATATCGGACGGGCCGAGCGGGAGATCTTGGCGCCGGTAGTGCACAGAATTTTTTTTTTCAAAAGGCCTATGTACAGGGCTTTGAAAGGGCCTATACTATTTGTACCGCTCGACGATAAGGCAAATATTTGCTCTTCATGACGCACTTCAAAGATGACGATATTGCGCTTGTCATACGCCGGTTGAACGAAGTCCATCGAACTTCAAGATTTCTTGGAGAAGCCCCAATGGCACGATTTTGCCAAGACTCAGGCGTACATCGACTTTATGCACGCTCATCCAGCGCGCATTCTAGAGTCCTAGTAACTACCTCAGTACATGAACCTAAACCACGGAGGTCAGACACTCGGCTGGCCTTATTGATTTGTCAAGAGGGGGTGGGTACGAGTGTGACGAGTACATACATATAGCAGTACACTACATGACATCATACATATACTCGTTACTATTCTAATTCGTGCTTTTCCATCCAAAGGACGCACAACGTGGGTACGTCGCTATTGCAATTTAGCAAGGATACTGATGCGTACTGTAGTGCCATTACCTCCCGGTACGTACATGTACGCACAATTAACCTAACTAGCTAGACGATGCGATGGTCTAATTACCCGAGACAGACAAGCCGCGTCGCTAGTCTGTTGCGATCGTTAGAAGAGCCCTAGCACCTCGCACGAGGACCAAGCAAGAGGAGGTGCAGGCTAGCTACGCTAGAACTATTTATTAATAAGCCTAGTGCAATAGAGGGAGGCGACAAAACCTTTTTACAAGTCCTTTGCTCATTTACAATCTAACGTTAGAAGACCAACAATCAAACATCTTCTCATCTTTCTTTCTATCTGCCCTACTTCCATCTGCAGAAACAGCGACAACAAGCAAGAACATAATAGACTTGTGTTTGAAGTTAGCTCTCACAAAGTTGACGCTCACACCTACAGCACCAAACACACACACACACACACCCCTTTCGAAAACATCCAAACACGGTGTCCTCCTCGCCCGCGCCGCGGAGGACGTCGCCGACTTAACTTTCCACAAAAAACTCACAGCAACACTCACCAACATCCAATTCACCCAACAAGCAAGAATTCATGTGGGGAGTCCACAACACCCGCCTTCTCACATTCAACCTCACCCTGCGCTGCCCCATGTGTGGCCAATTCACCAGCAATGGCCACATGGCCGGTACCTGCCCCACCATGTCTGGCATAAGACATGACCGACACAACATCGCGCTGCAACTCCTACTCTCCCTCTTGGAACGCCACAACGGAGGGTGTGGAGAAATCATGGTGCAATTCGAGCCAATTA
>JAPMLY010001076.1:0-134499 GCA_026401115.1 Tetraselmis chui | reverse complement strand
AGAGAGAGAAAGAGAGAGAGAGAGAGGGAGAGACAGAGAGAGAAAGAGAGAGAGAGAGAGAGAGAGAGAGAGAGAGAGAGAAAGAGAGAGAGAGAGAGAGAGAGAGAGAGAGAGAGAGAGAGAGAGAGAGAGAGAGAGAGAGAGAGAGAGAGAGAGAGAGAGAGAGAGAGAGAGAGAGAGAGAGAGAGAGAGAGAGAGAGAGAGAGAGAAATACAGAATGAAAGGGAGGTGAAAGGAAGGGGATGATGAAAGAAAAGCGCACCCAATACTACATTCTCTAGTGCCTAAGTCAAGACTAACGTAAAGTAATGCAAAATTGACTGTTAATGTACTGGACTGATATGGGAATAATATAGTATATTATTTAAGAGACTGATCAGATTAGATCCAATTCATGGTTCGAGCCGCGCTTGACGCCTCACCGGACTAGGCGGACATGCAAGGCGACGCATCCAACGCGTTGAACGAGCTCTTGCGGCAACCCTTGTTTGAGGAATTGTCTCCAAATCCCGCGCTTCGACCGTTGCTCCGCGTCGCTACTATGTTGTATGGCCGTTCATCATCTACCTTGTACGTTTACGACTCATCAAATGCTCAAGGCCCGGCTCTGCGTATCCCGAGTACCGATGGGGTCCATCTAGGTTGCGTTCTCGGGGCCATGTTCTTCGCAATAGTTGTCTCCCGGGTATACAAACAATTGGTTGCAAGTGCCCCAAACGAGCGGTTATTTTGACGATGATCACTTCCAAGGACCCCCTAAGTCTTTCGTGGCTATTGGCGACGCACTGCCGGAGGCGTATGCTAGCGTCGGCCTCACGGTAACCATTCGCAAAAGCTGTTTGTACTCCCCTTTGGGTGTCGGTGATGCTTTCTATAACTTACCCAACGGTCACATCATGCGGGGAGTACATTTCTCCACAGAAGGGACAAAAGTATTGGGGGGGTCAATGGGTACATCTGATTTTGCTCGAGACGTGCTCTAAACGGCCTTAAGTAAGTATGAGGCCTATGGCGAACGTCTAAGGGGTCTAGCGGCTCACCGGCACTCTCACACTGCGCTTCGTGTCCATCGACATTGCATCCGCCGCTTCGGACACTTTGCCCGTACGGTCCCCCGCGGTCTTGGCAGGGACTAGGGCTACGGTGACACCGTCGTGACCTTCCTCGAGCGCGCTGACAATGCCACCAAAGATGTGGCGGCTGAGATATTTGGCCTTCCCGCAGCTAGCCTACCCCGCAACACTCGCTCCGAGATGTCTCTTCCCATACGTTTCGGAGGCATGGGGGTGGTCGATTTGGTTGCCTAGGCGGATGTAGCCCATGTCGGAGCGGCTAGTTTGGCAGTGGGCTCATCTATCCGTTTCGCAAGATGCTCGCGTGCGCGGAGATTCCCACGACGAATTTGCGATGAAGCCGACCATGTATGGACGAATAGCGAGTGCTATGACCACAACGGTGTCCCGCAGGCATGGTACACCGGACGGAGACGACGGCGACAACGTCCCCATGTGGTCGTTAGAACTCGCTTCATCATGGGCGCGCTTAGATGCCGCGTGCGGTTCTCAAGCTTTCGCCGAGTCCGAACCCTTGATAACCACAGCCTTAGCGATGCCTTCCCCGTAACGTCCAACGGTGGCTCGCGCAGGTTGCGTAGCCGAAGCCCGATGAAACAACGAGGAGATTGCTCGGTCCCTTGATGGCCTATCCTCGCTCGTACTCCTTTCTGCGCTTACCACAAACATCTTTCCAAAGCTACAAGCCAGCATCAATGAGAGCGTCAATTTGCTTCGCTTCGTGAAGCTCGCTCCAACCTTTTCTAATCGCGTTCGGCCGGAGTCTAGGCGTTTCGCATCTCGTCTCGGCCACGGCGCCCTTGCGTTTTGGCTTCGGACACGCCTACTTCGGGTCGCCTTCACGAGCTATGTGACAAGTTCCATGAACACTGCGACGTAGCTTTCCGCGTCACGTCTGTCGTATCCTCGACCTACCCTCATCCCGCATCCTCTCTACTCTACGCTCTCCCACTGTTTTGTGCTTCTTGCCATCTATGGGATAAAGCTATGCGGGGTGAGTTCGCGTCGGCGAGTGTTGACATGTCGGATTATGCATAGGCCACTGCTATGCTGACCATTTGGCTCGATGCGGCGGAGATGCTTCGGTCCACACCGCTCGCTCTTGCTTAATGACGGCCCTTGCGGAAATCATCTCCGGCGTTCGTGGCGCACTCGGGGTTGGCGTCGAGGTTCTCTCAGATTTCACGATGTTAGTTCAACTCCCCAACGGGAACGACGGCCTCCCCGCGGATGTGGGTGTCTTGCACTATCACGGCATCCGAGGCTCCAAACTAGCCCTTGATGCCGTGATTTCCGGGTTGTTCGGCGTTTTTGGCCTCCCGTCCCCCGAAGTTTATCTGCGCCGTACCGAGAAGACCAAGTTCGAGAAATACTCGGAGGGGGTGAGGAGTCGCCCCGACATCCGCTTCTCTCTCTTTGCATTCACCGAATCTGGTACTCTCGGCGGCCACGCCACGGCTTTCTTGACTGAGCTTGCCAAGCAGGTAGCCGCCTCAAAAGGGATACATATGGGCAAGTTGTTGGCCTCTTGGCGCCGAAACATTTCTCTCGCCGTCCATGTTGCTCACTCGAACAGCGTCTTGCGCGGTTTGTCCGTCGCCGCAGACGGTGTGGAGGCCGCTTCTTCCTCGGCTGGGATACCTTCTCATGCCACGGCGGTCTTCACCGGCGGCTCCTCATGGGCCGCAAGCGTCCCCGTGCTTTCTCGAGCGGCGCATGAGGAGCCGCTTGTCGCCTCCACGTGTTGCATTCTCGGCGTTGCCTAGGACTTTCCTTAGTTTAATCTGCTAGGTTTTTGCACAATGTAGTGCTTCTTTTTGCCGTGCTTTGGATTCCGTGATCCTCTTGTCACTCTTGCCTTTTTGGTATCCCTCCCTTTTTTTCTGTCCGTGCTCATGTTGTTCTTTTTGTATTCCAATTTTCTAAATTAGATGTGATTTGATCAGAGAAGACAGTCAACTAAACATGATCATCTGCGCAACCACCTATCGAGGTCATGCGCAGTTCCTCCTATAGAGGGTCGACACATCTCTCCTCTGTATTTCTCCGCAATCACCTAGACAAGCCTCAGAAGCGCTTTGCTTTATCGTAACTAAAATACTAAACCTTTATTGGGTAAGGCTGAAATGTTCGCCCTTATACTTTAGCTTCAAGCTCCTTTTGTAAATCACTTCCATGTTTTCTGTCTTGATTCAACAGTTTCAGCCTCACATGTATCACAGACACAAACACAAACACACAAACACAGACACACACATACACACACAGACACACAGACACACACACCTTGCTTTAGTATGTAGCTTCGATAGGTTATGGGGCCTCCTTGCTACGGATTTCTTCCTCTACTCAGTATCAACTCGTGTTGCTCGTGTGTCGTCCCTATGAGGACCTTTCTATGCGCCTTCTATTGGTTGTCACTCCGTGCAACCTTCTTCACATGTGTCGTTTTGACACACTCGTTCGTCGATACTCTCGACTCGTTCCTTCATTGGACTCGTGGGTTGGACACTATGACGGCTACTCCATATTTGTTGTCTTTCTTACTCGCACTTGTTGCAAGACATGATAACTCCGCCCTCGAGTGGAGACGGTGACGCTGCTAGCCTCTCTCGAGACGCTGGGTCGCCTCATGCCCCTCTTGTCCCTTTCTTTCTCCGGTTTAAAGATTTCAAGCATCTCACGCTCCGGAACGCCAAAGATCCGACTACCTTCGTAGTATGGTGGTTGCAGTTTAACGAGGCAGAAGTTTGTAACAAACATGGGTTAAACTTTTTTGGTCGGCGACATTAATTTGTTATGCTCAACATCATGCGAGTGTGCTGTCGATCATTGCCCAAAGTATTCATGATAGTCAGGCCAAAACAAAGTTGTTGCGCTTTGTGTCAAGTGATGACCCTCATTGTGGTCGACGTGTTGTCGACGGTCGTCTTGCTGCTTTTCTCCCGTCCCCGAGGTTTTGATCAACAAAAAATAGATTATTCAAGCCCTCCGCAAAGAGTTTTACGGCGGTGGTTTATCATGAGGATAACCCTGCCGCTAAACCTCGCCGCCCCTGCTCCCGTCGCAACAATCCTCCTAGTTGTTGGCGTCGTGTTGGCCCCCCTTGGGTCAGCTCGACGTAACCGGGCCGGTCGACGTGCAGCGAGCGCCCTTCCCTAGCGTTGCTTCCCGGTTGTCCGCCGCCTGCTCAAGCACCCTCAACCCGCTGATGATCCGTCCGGATTCTTCTCGCCAATTTGTTTTTACCGATACATGCCCCATCCCCCAAATGGAACGGTATTTGAGGAGTACTAAATAGCGAAAAACATGTCGGACGGCCCCGAGCGGGAGATCCTAGTGATGGTGTACGGATATTACGATTTTCCAAAGCCCTCCGTACAATGAAAGACAATGAAATGGGATGAAATGGGATGAAATGGGATGAAATGGAATGAAATGAAATGAAATGAAATGAAATGAAATGAAATTGTATACAACAATGCTAGTATAAACCGGGTGCTGTCTTTGGGCCCCCCGTGCTAAGCCAATGTGGACTCATAAGCGTGAGATAGACCGTGGACCATTAATCCCAACCTCTCCATTGGCAGTGACGATACCGTCTAAAACATACACGTAACCATGTATTTATGATTTTTTGATCTATACATATTTGTTTTTTTGGATACGGTATGAAATAAAAAAGTGTCGCTTGTCTCCACGATACGCAGCCTGCTCCAGCCGTTGTGGGGATGCTGGTCAGCGAGGTTGGTCAGCGTGAGCTGGTCGAGGCGAACGTGCATGACCTCGGATAACATGCGACTCCGGTCTTGCCGGAGCTAGGGGGAAAGGCATGTGAAAACCCCCTCGCTCAAATCTTCGTCGGTCCCGTCTCGATCTTTGCTCTTCCCCGCCCGAGCAGGTAGTATTTGCTCCTCCCGACGCACTTCGCCACCTAGCCGAGTCTTCTCTCCTCCTTCGGGGGCTGGGAAGAGTAAATAATTAAGATGCATACGGTGTCCGGCTGGCTCTCGTGCCCCCGTGCCAGATTTTTTCATGTCCCCCGTCCTTGTTCCGTCTATTTCCAACACCCATCTGATCGCGATGTGGCCGGCCGTACCCTCCCCCGGTGGTTTACGTTGTTAGGGTGCCGCCTTTACGAGCATTGTGCCGTTATGATAACCCTAGGCACACTGCCTGAGGCAGCATGTCGATAACCGGGTACCGACTAGGGGAGGGGTGGGTCGGACACAAGGATCGAGTCGCCGAACCACAAAATATGTTGGGTACGGGAATGTTTTTCCAAAAGCCCCCCGTACCGGGTTTTTCCTGCGGCGGTCGATCCTAAGGATCGCCGACGCCAGACCGTGCCGCTCCTCCGACCGCGACCCACCCATGTCATGCGTTGCTTCATGCCTCGCCCCCAGGGTAGACTTAAAACTCTCGTAGGGCTGGCGGCTGCTAGCGAGCGCTGTGCCCTAGCGCTGCTTCCGAGCTGTCCGCCGCCAGCTCCGACACCCTCGTCCCACCGCTGATCCATCCGTACCCTTCCTCGCCAAAAAAATTCCGCAGACATCGTTCCCGCCGCGACGGGAGAGCATTTGTGGGTATCTAGTTGATGGACTGGCCGAGCGGGAGATCCATGTGCTGGTGTACGGATATTATGTTTTTCCAAAACCCTCCGTACATGGCTTCCCGACAGCTGTTGATCCCGCGGATCGCAGCTGTCGGTACCTCGTTCAGCCCCCTACCGTGCCAAGCCTGGCACGGCTACGGGGTTACCAGCGCCCACCACGTGGAGGTAGAGGTAGGTGCCGACGGGCCTGCGAGCGTACCCCCTCCGGGGCCGCCGCCGCTGCACCGCCGGCGGGCGTCCAAATTATAAAACCATCCGTTGGCTTCCCGACATCTTTTGATCCCCCGGATCGCAGCTGGCTGTGCCTCGCTTAGCTCCCTACCATGCCAAAGCTTGGCACGGCAGGAGGCTTACTAGCGCCCACCGCGTGGATGTAGAGGTATATGCTAACCGGCATGCGAGCGCACCCCCCTTCGGGCCGCCACCGCTGCGCCGCCGGCGGGCGCCAGAATACGTGACTTCTTCTCGGATATGCCGATGTAATTGGATTCCAATTTGGTGATCAAGTCTTCCACTCACAAACCCACTTCCCAATGGTCTTCTAGAGCCATGCCACCCAACCGCTCGCGTTCGTCCTCGGCCATTGACCCTTATGATGATACCCCGCCAAAATTGGGCCCTTGTTGCTCATCACTCTCCCAATGTTGCGCGTGATGCCGACCACATACCTCATCGGCTCATCATGTCTATCCAAACATGGCCCTCGCTACAGATCTTGAAGCTCTTGCTTCCTACGAGGGTGATAAAGCTTATGCCCGAGCGTGTGACGCCTTTGAGTCCTCTTTTTGCCTTCTTGATGTTTACCCCGTCCGCGGCCGCCTTGAGCCGCGGTCTCTCACTTTTGTAAGTAATACCGTATACGTATTAGTTGCAGATAGCTACTGTAAGCTATTCTAGATATGATTAGTACATGTCTAGATCGGACATACCGATAAACTGTTTGACTCGGTACAGAGCTGTCGCTAGGCTACAACTCTATCACTCATGTTGTCCCGACACCACGCCTGTAGGCTGGTTGTCGCCGTAACTGTTCCGTTTGCGGGACTGTGACTGTAACTACGTTTGCGTTCGTTATCTTCCACACTAACTGTGTTTGCATGGTTCAATAGGTTATGGGCCCCCGCCTCACGTCACTCACGCGCGACAACCTGGTTCGGCGAGCTGCGATCGACAGCTCTCCCGCAGAAGGCAAGTTTCTTTAGAAAACTAGTACTTTCAACCTTTAGCCGGCGGTATCGCCAGTATAAACTGCGATTTAAAACCCGCCACCGCCCCTCTTAAGTCAGCCACTCGACGGCGATAGCCAGCCACCCACACCGACGCACTCGTCGTGTGTGGACAGGGTGCACACAGGTCCAAGCTGGAGAACGGGGGGGTGCACTGTCGGGTGAATACGCATCCACAGGTTGCACGCCAGCCGTAGCTTACCTTTTTTATTTTTATATTATCTTAGCGACTCAGCCGCCAGCGCAGCGCTCCACATGTCCTGGCCTTGGCCTCGACTTGTGCCCCACACTGGGTGGAGGATACAGAGAAGGTGCTATGAGACACCCCGGGGCTACATGCCGAGGGGTCGGCGGGCATCAGGCCGTCTCTTTGCATACCGTTGTTAGGCACGAGGCCGGCTAGCGGTTTTTACCGCTGCTTGTTTTTTATCCAGCTCTTTCTTTTTCGCCCTCTGTCGAAATGGCGCAGAAAATCCCGCCTGTTTCACCTGTTGATTCCCCTGACCCAAGCTCTCAGCAGAGCACTGTCGATCACCCCCCGGACACTCACGCACTGCTCGTCTAGCAGTCACACTACCCAGGGTGTTCTCGAGCTGCTCCTTGTGCAACTGACGCGCCTTGAAGCGTATCTCGACTCGCGGTCGGCCGCCATTGCTGCTCGTCTTGCTGCGGGTGCTGTATCGCACCCCCATGTCGCTCAACGCCGCCACGATGCTCACCTCGGACACTTTCGGGACAGCCACGACGTGCACACCCTCCCCATGCTTGTGCATCCCCAGCCTGTCCACCCCCCACTGGACGCACAGTCAGCCTTGTCTGCTGCTACCGCTGCAACTCATGTTGGCGACCCCGCCGTCGCACAGCGCCGCCCCGATGCGCACCGCGAGCCCTCGCGCCCAGTACTCGTAGGTGAACACTTGCAACCACCCCCCCAATAACCCCCCCGCTGATTCTACCCTACACCGCGACCCCTCCCATCACGACATCGTGGTTGAACAACTCCCGCCACCCCCCCCTACCCCCCCGTTGGATATGCCCCTCACCACCCCATACCTCTCATCCCGGAGGCGCCCTCTCACGGCGTCCCCCCCTCCCGTGACCACCCGCATTCGTACGCCCCGCCGCCTCCCATGGCCGGCCGCTCTCCCTCTCCCGGTGGCCCACCTCTTCCCTTCCATGGAGAGCATTCTTCCCCAGCCCAGCGTGGCGACCACACCCCCCGTGGCCGTCGTCGCCCCACCGTTGACCCCATAGTCATCGGGCGACCGACACACGCAACCCCCGACTTTGACCCAGACGTCCACCCCAGTCTCTTGGGCGGCCCCCACTACGCCCCCGTCTGCACGCGCCCCGCTGTCTCCACGGTCTTGCGCATCCTTGGCTCCGCCCAAGCCTCACCCACAGAGGCACATTGGCGCGCTCTGCAAAAGGTCCTCCGCTCCCTTCATGGCACCATCCACATGCGCCTGACGTTGGGGGGGGGGGGGGGGGGGCTGGACCACAGCCTCCAACTCACAGGCTTTGCCGACCCTGACATGCTCACCAAACTCCTCCCAAGACCTGCACTGGCAAGACACCGAAGTGCGATCATTGGATGACAAGACCCAATGCAACGCTTCATCCCGTAGCTACCTGCAGGGGGAGTGTTGTAAGTACTACCGTATACGTATTAGTTGCAGATAGCTACTGTAAGCTATTCTAGATATGATTAGTACATGTCTAGATCGGACATACCGATAAACTGTTTGACTCGGTACAGAGCTGTCGCTAGGCTACAGCTCTATCACTTCTGTTGTCCCGACACCACGCATGTAGGCTGGTTGTCGCCGTAACTGTTCCGTTTGCGGGACTGTGACTGTAACTACGTTTGCGTACGTTATCTTCCACACTAACTGTGTTTGCATGGTTCAATACTCACACCCTTTTCGTACCCCCTACCTTCCACCCTTCTAGCTGATGCGAGCGATCCAAATGAACCATCTCTTCCCTTATCCGCAAACTTAGGATCGCGCTTCCGAGCCCTCTGCCTCGATAGCCCCTCAGATGATGAAGATCTCCACGATGCTCGTGTCCTCCCTAGCTCGATGCCTCCTTCACCTTCAACGATGTCTACCGCGCTCTAGCCTCCGACACCTCAACATCAGCCCTCCGACTAGCCTACTACGATTTTGGTTGATGAGTCTACCACCGTCTCTCCGTCACTACCACCGGCAGCTTCCTTCACCGACCATATCTTAAGTCCCTTCCGATGCGGCAGTCTTCAGGGAGCGTCCTTGACCTCTCCACGTACTTTCCCTATGAGACAGTGGTGTTATGGGCATTCCCTCGCATCTAGCTCAGCACGGCTTTAGACTTCATATGCTCGCACTTATAAATATCGACCCTACAGCGAAGTCATCCATGACGACAGCTCTTGAGCGCATGTCGCTCTCATCGTGTCATGTCCTCCTTCCGTTGTCGTAGTTGCTCGCACTCGCATCCCCATTGATGTCGCTTGCTTCTCCGCTGGACACCTCGCCCTACTTCCTCATGTGGGCACTGTCCTCGCGTTACCGCCCACTCATCACTTCTCAGTTGCACTGCGACTACACGCATTGTGTGATGAAGCAACCCTGCCCTTCGTGGCATGTTATTACATCATCTCCCAGCTCGCGACTTCCCAAGGCTCAATCATTTTTATCATCACGTAAGTCCTTGGAGCACCCACGATCCCAGCACTACGCTCTTCCCTTGACAACCTCATTCTCGGCAATGTCAACAAGCTTGGATCTATTGTTCGTCGAGACACCCTCGTTCAACATTTGCCCACCGTCAAAACTACAGCGGCACTACCGCGCTTCCCTCTTACGTCCCATGTCGGTCAATGCTCTCCTAACATCGCATGGCTTCCCCCCTTCATGGAAAGCTCCTCCTCGTCTGCCGTTCCCGCAGCTCATGTACCGCATGCCTGCGTGCGTATCGCACCATGGCGTGTGCACCCGGCTTCCGCATGCAGTCTATTCACCTCGATAATGACACGGCCTTCCGCAGTCATGAGTTCATCACGGTATATGCCGACTGACGAGTCTTCAAAAGCTCGAGAATACGCCGCTACCTGCAATCAATTTCAAAATGGGTTAATCGAAATAACTTGGTACACCATGTCCACATGGGCACGGTGCATGCTTAACTACGTTGGCCTTGGCTCTAAATTCTAGGAATTCGCCGTGGATGTGACAGTTCACTTTCACAATCGGATCTTCAGTCGAGGAGTCAACGACACACGCAAATCACTCGTGCCGCGCCGAACCTCTCCTACCTCCGCAAACTTGGCTGCTCAGCCTTCGTTAATGTCCCTTGTGCTAATTGCTCAAAGACTGCTCCCTATGCGCGCGAAGGCATAGGGCTACTCCCCGGATTCCTCTTCTTGGCTCGTTTGGATGCCGGACACACGTGTCGTCCTCACCAGTCACAACGTTGCCTTCTACGAGATTGATTGGCTAGGTCGCTTCGATCCTTCCCTACCCGATGCATCGTCCCCTTCACCTTAAGAGGGGTATGGTCCTTCATCGCTCCCTCTCACGGTCAATTCAGATCTCTTGACATATGCTCTTCACCCACAAATGCTCCCCGCCTAGAGAAGATTTCCCATCGGTCACTCCGACAGCGACTCCACCGATGACGAAGCCACCTCCGATGCCCCGAAACCAACATGACGCCTTCACCTTCCCCTCCGGTCTCCGGTCAGGCATTGATACGTCCCTCAACTTCATGTGCTCCGCCATCACTCTCAGCTCTCATAGCTACGCTACCAGCAAGTGCACCTCTGCCGCATCGACGAAGCCGTCACCCGTCAAGCCCATTCGCATCATCATGCCTAACGTCAGACTCTCAGCGGGGGACATCATCTTTCCAAAGCACGCACTGACCCTCCTGACGAACTCATCTCGAAAACACGACTTGACACCACACGCATCCTATCACATATCCACTTGCGCACTGTCCAATGGTTGCACCATCTCCTTCTCATCTACCGCATCGAATCCCGCACGACCACACGCCGCACCTACACTCACCACACCCTCACACGCCCCTAGCATATACCTACCACCCTCACGCACGTCACACTCCCCGTGGGGGGAGTCAAAACCCCCGACACCCTTTGGAGAGGTTGAATTTAGGTGGTTCACGGTCTAGCCCTGACTTGTAAGTTTCATGCATGTCATAGTTGGGATGGCCTAGAGACAGCAGCCGGTTTCACCCGGTACAATTTCAATTCCAAGCACGGCTATAAATACCCTGGCAGCTCCCCTTGCCGGCGATTCACCCGGAGACCCCCAGACTTATCGGGAGGCCATTCACTCACTTCATGCTTTAGCTTGGCTTGCAATCATCCAATCAGAATGCGACTCGCTCATTGGCCGCAAGACTCGGGACCTCGTCAGCCTACCCCCCGGCCGTAAAACAGTCAGATGCAAATTGGTCTTCAAAACGAAAAGGCTAGCTGATGGCAACATTGCTCGTTACAAGGCACGCCTCTGCGGAAAGGGGTTCTCTCACGTACGTGGACTGGACTTCAATGAGGCTTTCGCCCCTACCGTGAAGTTTACGACTCTACGCGTCATCTTCTCGCAGATTGCCCACCTCGATCTTCATTGTGAGCAGACATATGTCGACCGCGCCTTTCTTTATGCCGACATGGATGAAGAAATTTATGTGGATAATCTTTAGGGATTCACTCAACGTGGAGATGTTAGTGAACCACTTGCGTGTCTACTAAAGAAAAGCATCTTCGGCCTGAAGCGAGCGCCATACAATTGGCACCGCATGCTCAACCAGTTTCTTCTCACCCAACACTATGTGCAACTTCACACTGGCCGTGGTGCACACGTCTATCGCTCACCTCTACAGTCGGGAAGGGGTTGCTTCAGTCCCGATCATCACGACTGCACATCTCTCGCCCAAGACGCTATCAACGGCAACGACATCTTCAACATAATTCTTGTTTATGTTGACGACATCCTCACTTGCCGCACTTCCCATGAATGGATTACGAAGTTCAAATCAGCCCTTGCCAACCAATCCAACATCACGGACTTAGGACCCTACAAGTGGCTACTTGGGATAACTATCGAGCGGAACATACATGAACGAAGTATTAGCATCCATTAGGGGACCAACATTCGGGAGCTATTGCGACGCTTTAGCATGGCCGACCTCCATCAACACCAACATCAACCAACGACCCACGCGATTCTCCCCTCATGTACGACTCAAGCGCTACACATTATCGCATCGTGGTTGGTGCACTTCTCTATGCATCCGTTGCTACTCGACAATACATTACATGTAGATTCGTGTCTGAGCCCATAGACGTCTACATGGAGGATGCTAAGTCATGCGTGAGATACCTCCAGCCATCAACATGCAAGGTCATTACCTTTGGAGGCTAGAAACTGCTTAACTGCACCTTAATGGGTTCAATGATGCCAATTTCCCAACCACCTATCCCAATGGATGATGTGTTCGACCATTGGGTATGTTTTTTTATGTGCGGAGGAGTTGTCAGCGCATGCTCTCGTCGCCAAGGACTTGTTACACGGTAAACTGTTGAGGCCGAATATCAAGCCCTCGGCCTTGTTGTGCAAGAGTGTATTTCATTGCGACAAATGCTAAGTGAGTTGGTATACCCACAACATGATGCCATTCCAATTGGTGAAGAAAATCAAGCATGCATTTTTATTGCAATTACTGCCATCACCTTCAACATGACTAAACACTTGAATATGCGCCGTCACGTCGTGCGCGATGCTCACCAAGGCGGATTGGTGAAAATGTATTACGTGCCCAACAGTGAGATGCTTGCATAACTTTTTACAAAACTCATCGCGAATCCACATTTTGAGAAAATCGTCTCAATTGTGATGCAGTACCCCGTTGAATAAAATTCCTTTGGCTCTAAGTGCCAGCGTGCTCCTCACTCAAGGGAGAGTGTCGAAGTGCCTTAGTCAAGACTAACGTAAAGTATTTCAAAATTGACTGTTAATGTACTAGACTGATGTAGGAATTATCTGGTATATTACTACATGGAATGATCAAATTAGATGTGATCTCATCGGAGAAGGCAATAAACTAAACACGACCATCCGCGCAATCAACGAGGTCATGCGCAGTTCCTCCTATGGAGGGGTCGACACAGCCCTCCTCAGTTTCTCTCCAATAACACCAAGACAAGTCTAAGAAGGGCTTTCCTGTGTGCTTATGCGATATGTACACTCCTCCACAAAATTCCAGACAAGATTTCTCACCTTCGCAAGTAAAAATGTAACCATGCGTCGATTTTAAAAACAAATCTCCTGAAATCCTTGGCAATGCTTTGACGCCCAAGACGGAATGCGCCAACAACTACGGGGGGCGAACTCGAGCACTGCCGGGCTTGTGCACTTTGGGTTATCGCGCCCGCACCCGTGCGGCACGCTCTTTCAAACACTCGCCGTGCTGGTTAGACGAAAAGACAAAAGGGGCGCACAACGCCGCAATATGATTGCTTGTGCGACGGTCGTGCAAGTATAATGCATAAGCGACGGAAAGAAGAGGTGTTGGGCAGGCCGCTGTGGGAGAAACGCACGAAATCACGTTTGTAGACTTTCCACCGATATGCGCACAACCCAAGGGCAAGCTCCTTTCGGCTACACTGTTCAAATGATCATAAATTCCTCAAATAATATGGTCAAAACGTTTCAAACAGGCACCGTTTTACGCGTATTTTCAATGCGCGTTGAACGCACCTACTCTAGAGTTTAAGCACCCACAAATGAGTTTCTGTGAATTATCTTAATTTCAGCAATATTACGGCAAAGCTGAGCCGTAGTGCCAAGCAACACCCGTCGAATTCGGTTCACCTCTTGAGGCGATTTGTGCGGGATTTGTCGATATATGTTTACAATTTCTTCATTCCTACTAATTTCCGAGTATAATTCTCGACGTGTGCCACGCGTGGGATGGGTGTGGTTGGCACAAGCACATACCTAAGCATTTCAAACAACACCGTCAACGTGATGCGTCACTAACGGCCGAGTTGGACCTCGCCCCTCGCCAAAGCCAATCGCCCTCGCATGTTAACAGCGTGCATTGTTTATCCAAACCCGCATCATGGCCTTTTTTGGTTGCTTGTTCTTGAAACATCACCCGTGCCTACGGCGTGAACTTCCGTGCTCTATTCAAACACCGCAAACCAAACGTCGCACATTGAACACGGCACCCACGCCTCCAGACCCCCTCCAACAAGCCCCCCAAAATACGATTATTTGGAACACGTAGTAATATGCAGCTTGGTATGAGCGCTTGAGCAATGTCCAAGCGTGGCGCTCAGAACGACGTGTGCAGTTCAGACATTTTCCTAGGTATAGGTTTTGGGCTGGGCTTAATTCGACAAACTCCACCGACAACACTCGCTTTAAGTTGAGGTCTAACCACACCGGATGACGGCTAAGTGCTTGCTTCCCGGCTCTCCTACAATTGGGTGGTACTCGGGTGTCGTCGTGCTTGACGTGGTGAGAGGGGAACGTGTTCTTGACTAGCTTATGTTTAACATAATGCATGTCCGGGCTTTTGTGGAGGAGTGTGAATGAATGGCGGACGAAGATGCGATGCTGATACTGTCTATCAAAAGACAGGTAGTAATGACATCAACGGTCTTAAAAAGCTCGATCGAAATACATTTAGCAGTTTATAGCTCCATTGCTGATTCACGCATACATGTCAAAATGTATCATTGGATATAAATAAAAGAATGGCAACCGTGTCATCAGACTCCTTCCGCCGATCCAATACAAGTGGAATAAATGCAGTGGACATTAAAGCGGCCGGGTCAATGCTCGACAGCTGGTGTGGGAAACGAGATATGTAAAATTATAAAAAAACAACTGAATCAAAATTAACAGAAAATCGATATTGGCGGTAAGTCGGCACGTCTAGTCCGACGTGTCGCTATTTCTCGGATGCCTCCCGCTGCTCCCACGCCTCGGGATGGTGGCGGCGCATATGAGCGGTGAGCGAGGACATCGAGATGCCGACCTGCTTGGCGCACACGGGGCAGGTCTTCGCGGCGGGCTGCGAGGATCGTCGCACGGGGCGAGTAGAGGCGCGACCGTGCAGTGACACGTCCAGATCGCGCAGTTGGGCTAGGAAGCCAGGATTGGGGCGGGTGGGAGGGTGCGCGGCCCGGAGTCCAGCCATCGCTTCGCGAAGCGTTCGCCCCCGTCGGGCCATCAGGTAGGCCAATACAAGCGTCGCCGATCTAGTATTGGCACAACGGCAGACAAAACCCATCATGCGTCAGACCGGTTCAAGAGGGACGTACTCTATCTAGCGCATAAACAAAGGCATCACATAAATCCATGCTGAAAGAGTGTCGCGTAAGAGCTCCGGATCATCCATACCAACTCTTGTACTATTACGGCAATGCATGCACGCCTAAACGGTGGACTATTGAACATTTCGCAGTGCGCCAGTCACATAGTGAAGTATGAACAACGAATGGGCACGCCACAAGAACGACTTGACTGTTGACAAGGAAGCTCATGACGGATTGGGGCAAAGTTGTCTGGCTGCCGCCGCACTGATAGTTTTACATGGATTGTATACCAGCGAAAGATGTAAAATACCGTATCGCAACAGGATCTGTGTCTCATTCCATATATCAACTCATCAAAACAATGCATCTATTTACTGTCATTGCCTTTTTGTAGGGTCCCGTAGTACACAGGTTTACTATTGGAAGTACTCGCTAGGCGATTCTGGCTAGGGGGGAGACCGACAGCGACGCACCTGGATCGACCTTCGAAGCAGTGTACCAACACTCCACCGCCGCTGCGCACCGCGCCATCAATAAACTCGTTGCTGGTCTCGAAGGTGGCTGCGATCGCGGTGCTGGCCTCCGGGGTGTCGTCGAGCTCGATTCGGAGGTACGAGAAGTCGCTCGGGAAGTAGTCCTCTACCTATCCGAATTGTAGTTGTAAATTGACAAAAATATGAGAGTCAGAGGATGGTGTTTATTTCAGCCGCAGGTATGCCGCAACATGCAGGTCTAAACAGGTCTATCAAACGAACGCTGCCAAAAACAGTGCTCCATGTTCCCGTCGATTTCTTCTCATCTTATTTCACCATCTCTGGTGTGCATTTAAAACATCGCTGTCAACAAACACCTAAATTATACAGTGGGACTGCGGTGTGGCGCTTCATTAGAACACAATAATAATCAGCACATGCAGAATTCCCTCCTCAGCCGAGGTTCATGACGGCCCTTTGCCCCATAACAAGAAAAACAGTACGAAGACGTAAGACATCGCTTTGGTAATTGTGAAAACGTGAATATCGCTCCGACGTACTGCGAAGAGAGGGGTGCATTTCCATTGGGAGGGCACTTGGTAATTTCTTGGATTGGCTATGCCCGCGTTACCTGCGAGCCGGCGGCGTTGACGACGTGGGTTATACCGGCGGCCTTGAGGTCCTTCCGGGACCCGGCCACCAGCACGCCGCCGATAAACAGCCCCGGCGCCACCCCGACCGGCGCAGTGGATGGGAGGCCGTCCTCGCCGGCGGCAGAGGGAATGGTGTCCGTCAGCGCAGTGCAGCGGGACAGGATGTGCTCCAGCCGCACCTTCAACTCGTACGCCTGCACCAGCGGCGTTGCCTCGCTGTCCAAAAACCCCGTTAGAAGCGGCGCCTCCACCTGCCACATTCAAAAAAGCGTGGGCAATTGACGTGCGGCCGGTCACATGGAGAGCAGGTCGTGTCAGAAAGAGAGAAACGCAATGACCCTGTCGGCTACTATATTTGCACATACAAAACCTAATGGTCGTGTTTAAAACGCGCAATTTTTTTTGGGCAGTTGCGTTTTCTGTTGCAACGAAGCTCGCCTGCGCTGACGTCAATAACTTCTTAAAGCAGCTCGTCATCATTTCTTTTCGTTTGATTTCATTTATAACGAAGAACATAAACGAGATGAGCGTCATTCATATACAGCGCATATTGTTTGCTTCACCTCCGCCACGACCGACCGACTCGGAGACGACACAGCGCGAACGGGCCCTGTGTCTTGGATACGACCCAGCGCGAACGAGCCTCGGGCCTTGGATATTATCATGATTGAAAAAACAGGGGTGTGTCCGAAAATTCATATATTAACATAAACGAATTGCGACTAAGCCGAAAGTTATAAAATGGTCGCCGAAAGTAATTCAGCAGAACGGGACAAAGATCAGACCTATGAACAGGTACAGATAGATTATGTGCCGTGCGCTGACATACACAGAGACGGTATAAGAGGAAACCCCAATTCATAAACTGCTAATTAGAGATGAGAGGTGGTGTGACGAGTATTTCTCTTAAATCGTGGTGGCGAGAAATAAATATACAATATATGAAATTTCTTTCTAAAAAGTTTCGATGCTTTGCCACGCCGTACCCGTCTGTTCGCCCTCCACTCCTCGACAGCGTACCGCAGCTCCGCCAGCTTCCCCCTCAGCCCCACCTCCGCCCCGCGGAAGCCCTCCCAAAAGTCGGCGTCCAGCTTGGCCTGCCGCTGCACCCGCCGCAGCATCGCCGTGTCGGGGCTCAGCTCCGCCTTACTCGCGCCCAAACCCACCGCCACGAAAAACTCGCCAACGCAGTCCTCCAACCACTCGTGCAGCAGCTCCAGCCCCTCCTGCAGCTGCCTACACCTACATTGCAACACGACAGAAGCAGAGAGTCAAATAAACACGCACACACACACACACACACACACACACACACACACACACACACACAATGCGTGAAAATATCAAATAATTACATAATAATTGCAAACACGACTTTAGATTTTGTGGAGACTTGGAACTGTAACGTCGATGAATCCCTAACTAACGCACCTTTAATGCAAGGTTAGTTAGGGATTCGGCAACTTTCTGCGCGGATCCGGAAACCCTTGAGGTGCCCGAAAGTTCGGTAAAACTAAAGACCGATGACAATATGCAGTGTCACACTCGGCATTACTATGCCAACACTTCTGTCATGATGGACTCGGTACGCGGAAATCACTGCAGTCAAGGGGGCAATTAACTGCAACGTCGGATCGCAGCACATAGACAAATCATGGTGTGCCATCAAAGCAGCATCCATTGCCACAACCACTGCAACGAAGCAGCCGCCATCGAATGATCTTATCAGCCATACACCCAATTTCAAAATTAATTGTAATCAAGTCAGAACACAATCGATGCAGAGCTGACCACCACCAACGCCCAACGGCACTCACCTACGAAGGGCGGCGTCAAAGCCTCGCGCAAAGGCAGCCACCAACGACTCCTCCCCACCCTCCCCCGACAACGCCTCCTTCGCACCCGCACAGTGCGACACCGCGCGCTCCAGCACGCCCCGGGCACCCTCTCCCGCCACCGCGAGCGCCAACTCTCGGCACGTCGCGGGGCTGCAGGCCACACCGGCGGGCGGGCGCCTGGGTAGCGTGTGGTCGATGGCAGCCAGGCCAGCGGGGCCGTAGCGAAGGTTGGAGGGGTTGCCCCGCCAGGTCATCGCCTCCACGGGGAGCCGGTCCGCGTTGCAGAGGAGGAGGTCGAGCAGCAGCACGCGGCCCAGGGCCTCCGCGGTCGCCTCCGCAGCGGCTTCGTCGCCAAAGGCGGAGGGGGAGCGGTGCAGCGCGCAGCCGGGCACGAAACCGATGACCAGCGCGCAGCGGTTGCCCTTCATCCAGGCAGACAGCTCGCCCGCGGAGGGATGCCCACCCTGCGGGGGTTTCAGAGGGCGCAGCTGTCGTCAGAAACAGTGAATGGATGAACGACGGGTACAAATTTATAAATTCACACGAATTGAAGAGTTTAGGGTTTCAAAACCCTAAAACCTAAATATGTTCACACGTCATCGAATAAAATGTATGAGGAGGGGAGACAGATGTACCCGTACAGGTACGTGGTGCGATTAGGAGTTTAAGCTGCATGTTGTTAGGGTTTTTGGTTTTTAGGGCATTGACAGCAGTAAATAATAGTCAATGTACTAACACACCTGTGAGATGAGAGGCAAGGGCACTCGTGGGAGAGCAACGCGTCGAGCAAAGAAGAAGGGAAACGCTTTTAGAGTAGCGAGGACTGGGAGAGCGGCGGCATTCGTGGAATCGCAAACGTGTGCGCGACGGGAAAAGAGAGTGACATGTATTATTTGAAACGCACTGAGTCTGGAAATATCGCAAAACTATATAAAGATAATACTTGGGCTGTAGGTGTAGGAGATGGCTTAGTGAATCGCATGATTTAGTACTGCAGCCGTAGGAAAAGAGAGTGACAAATATCCTACTACGCTAACGTGTGTATGTGTGTGTGTGTGTGTGTGTGTGTGTGTGTGTGTGAGTGTGTGTGTGTGTGTGTGTGTGAAACGACAGGCACAAAGAACTACGGGCCACTCGTATTATTTGAAACGCACTGAGTCTAAAAATATCGCAAAATCATATAAAGATAATACTTGGGCTGTAGGTGTGGGAGATGGCTTAGTGAAACGCATGGGCTAATAAAAGACGTTGCAGGCGGAGGAGGAGATGGCTTGATGAAACGCATGGGCTAATAAAAGATATTGCAGGCGGAGGAGGAGATGGCTTGATGAAAGGCATGGGCTAATAAAATGTATTGCAGGCGGAGGAGGAGATGGCTTGATGAAACGCATGGGCTAATAAAATGTATTGCAGGCGGAGGAGGAGATGGCTTGATGAAACGCATGGGCTAATAACAGATGTTGCAGGCGGAGGAGGAGATGGCTTGATGAAACGCATCAACAAATACAGCGCTGTGCAATTTATATGGAGGACAGTACGGATTACAAAACTAACGAGAGAAGGGCACATAATATTGGGCGCTTTCAATTTTGTAAACAAGGACGCAACAGAAAATGACAGGGAAAGGATAATTTGAGCAGCACGCGGACGAGGGGCGGGGGCACACAATCAGGGCTTCGGACAGAAAAGGTGAAAATGTCGATTCGTGAGTATTTATTTACAAATGTTTGACAAAGAATTGGAAAACGGAAACCAATGCAAACTGGTAACAGAAAAACGGAGAAAAAGCTTAAGAATGTGTCGGGACGGCCGTGTTGCAGATTGAATAACAAGAAAGACCGCAGGCACGCGGACAAGAAGAAAGGGGAGCAGCTGTCATGCAGAGACTTGAGAAATTCAGCAGAATGAATAGATAATATTCAAAATTTGCAAAACACACATAAACAGAGCTGACTGAGCTAAACACAGGATATCCCCTCGAAGTGCGCAGATGGGCAGAAACACAAACATTCCGAACAGAAAACATGTTAACATTTGATATCACCAAATATAAACGATGGGAGCGCCGGAAGTACCACTGAGAACAGCGCCAGCGCAATGAGGTCGGGAAACGAGCGACGCGAAAGTGAGTAAAATCACCGCGATTGAACAAATGGGCAAAAGCCTGGAAACACGGGCTGCAGACCGAATATCTGAAATAATAAGTGCCGCGATTGGAATGCGATTGAAGCAGAGAAATGGACATACAAGGAAACGCTATCCAAGGATTGCATGCAACGGAATGAGCGGCCCACCTTCTCTTCCAGCGCCGCCGTTGCGGCCTGCAACGCCTTCCATTCTGACTGTCCGCGACGCAAGAGGCGACAGGGAGGGCAGGGCACGCCCACGTGCGCCGCCAGCTCGTAAGCCAGCAGCTCCCCCTGCGTGCCCAGCTTGTCTGCCCCAAACTTGACGCACACCGCCCCCTCCCGCCCCCCCTCAGCCCCCAACAACACGAAGAACACCTTCCCCCCGCTGTTCACCTCCACCAGCAGCCCCCCACTCTCCTCTTCCTCTCCCTCACCCAGCAGCTCGCTCTCAAGCACCCCCATCACCCGCCCCCACTCCACATCCGTCACCGCCGCCGCCACCGCTGCACCGAGGCGCTTCGCGGGCGTCATCCCTGGCGAAGGTCGCGCGGATGGGGCGCGGGAGGTAGGGCTTGTTGCCATCCGTGAGAGAGCGGGACGGCGCAGCGTGCTGGATAGGCTGGCCAGCTCCCTCCCCTGCTCTTCCTCTTCCCCTCCCCCCCACACTCCCGACATGCCCTCCAGTAGCACCCGCGCCAGGTCCGCAATCTCCTCATCCATCCCACCCTCCTCTTCCCCCTCCTCCACTGCATCCCGCCCACACTCCTGTTGCACCCCGGAGTGGAAGTGGCTGGAGGCGCAGGACATCGCCTGAGCGAGGTGTTCGTTTGATGGATGACGGCTGAGCATTCTACGCAACAGAGCCAACAGCGGCGTCTCCTCCGATGGTGACAACGGCGCCGTTGACACCTCCTGCTCCTGCTGCTGCTGCGCCCTTCCAGTCTCGCCGGTGTACTGAGGGGCGAGCTGACTGGGTGAGGGGGGGTGCTGCGGGCAGGGAGGGGGGGAGGGCACCGCGGGGGCCTCCAACACCTCTTCGTCCTCCGTCGAGTCCGCCGTCGGTGCGCTGATGCACAAGTGCTCCATCACCGCCCGCACGCCGCCGCAGCCTGGGGAGGGGGGAGGCTGTGCTCTTTTATTGAAGGAGGGCATGTGTGCCCCGTCCACCCACTCACCCTACACCCTTTCTCAACTTTGATTAGGGTGTATTTAGGGTTTAATATTTTGCCGCTGACTGCCTCCTCACCCTCAAGCTCTTCCGTAGCCCCCCACCCCCATAGGTGTGAAGAGGTGTAACGCTATTCAGTTTCTTCACGGTGATGGTAATTGGGAGGCAATGCGACGGGCAGCAGTAGCCACGACAGCCGACAGGAAGGACTCCGACGCAGGTAAATTGCCCGCCGGATCGTCGGACGACGACCGGAATCCGCTGATTACGGCGCCGAGAGGGCTACACAGCGGGCGCCACCGGACTGAGCGAACAAAACGAGGGTTTACATGTGGAGAGTGCCACTCACACGGAATGCAGGAACTCTGCTTATTTCGCCGGTGGTGGAGGTGAGGGAGGGGCGCGGCACTATCCCTTCTCCGGAGGAGTCGGTATATTCGGAAATGCTCGGCAAGGTCGGCGGCGAGAAGCCAATAGGTTACTCAAATAGTCTACTGTGCTGCTTGTGATTAGACTGAGCTCAGAGCTCTTCTAAGACGTCTCACGCTAACTTGCGTCCAAAGCTGTCAAAGCACGGCCGGGCGCTTCCGTCCCTCGAGCAAAGAGGCAAGGGCGTGATGGGTGGGCTGAACAACTCATCTTTCGCGGATGGCTGGAAAGTTCACCTTTTCAGTATTTCTCGTAATACTATAATAAGGTCTCCAATACTGTAATAGGGTCTCCAAAAACCGGACAGGCTGCTCGTCCACCGCAATACAGCTGGCACGTGCCTACGGAGAATGGGTAGTACACGTGTCCACCGCAGTACAGGCTACCCGTCGTACCTGTGTCCCCGTCCGCCAGCTTTTCGTACTAATTCAGCACATATGTACAGTTCATTTCGTACATCATGTTTGCGTATCGATACCCGTATTGTTTTTTGGCGCCCCCGGGATGTGGGACATGTAGGTAAACCCGCACCGGCACTCTCTAGAGGCGGGGTTTTGCAAGCACGAAAAATTCCTACAAGAAAAAGCAGTGGAGGCCACCAATCAAAAAGAAGAAAAGAGGAAAAAACCTAAGCCCAAGGAACAGGAAGGAATGCCACAGCATCAGCACTGCCCTACGGCAAAGCATCGCGGAGATAGGAACCTAGCGTACCATGAAGAGCAGCACAAAGACGTTGCATGAACTCTCGCCGCACATCCCCCCCAAAACGCCGAAAACGGAACGGAAATAGTTCGACGGACGAAATGATGCATACGGACATAGCTGCCAAAGCGCAAAGAACGAGAGTAAGCACCACCCATGCCAGGGAAGCGACGAACTGCCACCAAATAGCAAGGCGATCAACTAACTCAATAGCCATAGGCGCCAACCGGTCCCCATCCTCTAGAGCGAATGGATAGTTGTGACGAGTACATGTACTCGTTACGAATTCAAATTCGTACTTTTCCATCGGAAGGACGTACAACGTGGGTACGTCGCTACTGCAAATTAGCAAGGGTTAGGATGCGTGCTATACGACCAGTACCTCCCGGTACGTACATGTACGCACATTTAATCTAACTAGCCAGATGAAGCGCCAAGCGAGGTTTTCTATGCAAAATGTGATTCCCCAGGCTAGACGAGCCGCGTCGCTAGACTATTGACGACGGTTGGAAAGCTCTAACGCCTGACACGTAAGCGAGTGTGAGCATGCGTAAGCTATTTGGGTGGAAAGCTATTTAAGCCCAGTGCAGTATAGGGAGGTGACAGAATCATTCAACAATTCCCTTTGTTCAATTACAATATTTTGCTAAAGTACAAGCAGTGAGACATCTTCTCATACTTTCCCATCTTCACCACTACTCAGCAACTAAGCAGCGCTTGAACATAATAGATTAGATTTGTGCTAGTAGTTAGCTTTGGAAGGCTAACCGCCACATTGGTTTCGGAGCTCTTTGGTCGACGCACGTTTTCGCTACCATTTGATTCGCTCGACGTTGCTTGATTGATTCGGAATGACGTCTGTTGGACATGGTCGTTACGTGGTGGTCGTACTTCATGTTGGAGGGACTATGCTTTCCGACATTAAGCTTGTGTCACAACGTGAGCCTCGTTATGGTAAAACTTAGTTCCTAGTTGGTTCGGTAACGGCTAACGAACAACATTTTGATGCTGCCGTTTGTGAGTTACTTGAGGAAAATGGCCTTATCTTTACTCCGGATGACTTAACGTTGTTGAGTGACGCACCGGTTCGTGTCGCTTTACCGGTCGGACTACACCTTGTTTACGTCTATATGGCTTCCATCCTAGTTCCCTATGTGACGACTCATTTACCCACACATGCTCAACTCGAGCAGGCTTTTGCTCAATCGACTGTTAATCCGGATGTTCTTACGTCGTACCGGAAACAATTGATATTGGAGGTTTGACTCTTACGCATGCACAAACGGGGTTACTTCCGGCCATGAAGCAAAAGAACGAGTTACTTCACTTTGGTTACGTGACTCAATGGGAGATTTTTCGTCATGCAATCTATACGTCCCAAACACTTTTCTATGACGATCCGTAAGCCCCGAGGCAGTTCTTTATGTACCCCCGGTTTTCGTCGGTCGACTATGGTCATGTTTGGCTGCTCATTCGAGGCTACATTAATCAGTTGAGTGGACGGACTCCGACTGATATACGCATGGGAGCCCCAATGCCAACTACTAAATTTGCCGGTCTACCTGTTACCCTTACCGAGACTCAGCGTAAGGCAGCGGTTAATTCGCCACTTCAGTCTGGCAAATTTCCCCGTGAGCAAGAAAATTGGCTTGAGGCGCAGCCGCAACGCTTCCTCTTCCTAGGCCTTACGGTTGACTCTTACGACTCAGTGACATGGGTAACTTCACAGTTTTCTGGACCCCTGAACGGCTGGTGGTTGAACCGCAAACAACAAGCAGCTATCCCAGCTACGTTTGACTTACTTGTCGCAGAGCTTCGGAAGACATCTATGCTCCCCAATATACAAGACGACGCTATTAACGCTCTGCTAAACCTTACGCAGGGAAGTATGAGCTACGTTGTATATACCCAGCAATTCAACGACTTTTTACGGCGGTCTCGTCAATAGCTTACAGCCGACGTCCATTGTGTTCGTTTCATCAATGGCTTGGCAAACTTCGAGTTAAAGACCCATGCCAAGTCGCATCGATCACCGATGGGTTACAATATCAAGCCCGTGGAGCTGCAAAACTTCCTCAACGACGTCGTTATTGATTCGCCGCATCTAGGAGGTATGAAGTCAACAGCTGGACTACCTACCTCACCTGGAGGCAGACAACCTACCAAAAAACGCAACCTTGAGGACCCTTTAGTTGGAGCCTCTAAGATTTGGAAGCGTAATGGTGCTTGTCATGGCCGCGGACGTGGAGGAGGCCAAGGTGGTCGTGGCCGACCTTCGCAAAACACTCGCCGAATTGATTTTAGCGCTATCGCTAATGCGTTGACCTCTGAGGAGCGTAAACGGCATATCGAGGAGGGATTCTGTTTTAAATGCCACAAGAAGGGACACCGGCTTTTTCAATGCCCTGATCCGAAGGGCCAGGCTCCTGTGGGGGCGCTATCTAAGAAGCAATGATGGTGGCAAGGTTGTTTTATGGACGAACAAGAGCAGCCGGCTACATATACTGGTCGTCATGAGACATTATTGACGATAGAGGTCGTCGAAATACGTTCGACATCTCCATCGACTACAGTCGCGACACCTGCAACACTAGTAGCAGGTCGTCGACGTTAGAACAAGCACAGACAGAGTCGTAAACCTGTAACCAAACGTTCGATTGATTGGAAACTGGTTGACTATGTTTTCGAACCTATGCATGCACGCTTCAACTTTACCTTGGAGGGACGCGCTGATGATGAAGGTCTAAATCCGCACGGTGACTTACCTCAATTTTCGCCGAGTGACTCGATTCTTGAGACGGATTTGTCAGGAGAACGGGTGTTCATTAATCCACCCTAGAAGTTGGCTGAACAGATTGGACAGCATTTTGAAAGTTGTCGTCGAACAGCTCCAACATCTACGATGGCTGTTTTGTTCTACCTAAATGGGCGAAGTTTACTCAGCTCAATACTAAGCACTAGAAACTCTACCAAGAATTTCTAGCACGGACACAACTTTTAACTCGCTAGTCGCTAGAGAATCCAACTCAAAAGGAGGTGGTTGCTCCAACTCCTTGGCATGTACAGCTGTGGTTAGTCGACGCTGATTGTGCTTTTTACGATCATACCCCGCCTCCAGTTCCAAACGAATCTACCTCGGTACTTGTACCTCTTGTCGACACGGAGGAGTCCCTCGCTACGCTACAACAATTTTCCCCGCCAGCTAGAACACTATTGACCGACCTCACGGAAGCTCGACCATTAATTTGTACCGAGCTGACTATGAAAAGTGTTGATGGTGAACACCATATTACTCGCTTGGTGGATTGCGCTGCGACTCTTGACTTCGTTTCTGAGGAATTCGTACGACGCTTTGCTTTACAGACTCGTAAGTCTATGACCGAGACCCATGTTCGACTTGTCAACGGACAACGTGTGACTTCGTCGACAGTTTGTGACTCAACGTTTGAGCTGGCTCGTCACGAATTTCAACGGACTTTTTACGTCTTACGTGACTTACGTGTTGCTTATTTGATCCTTGGTTTACCATGGCTAGACGATGAACAAGCCTCTTCACTGTTTGGTACTACCAAGGTTTTTACTCTTATGGATGGCACAATAGTGGAGACTCATCTTGAGGAACGACATCCTGAGTGTTTACGTATGTCTTCTACTAAGATTCAGAAACTCATGCGCAAGACGCCCCGCAGCAGGGGACGTAATGCTGAATTATACGTAACTGAACTTACATCAGCCGCAGACCAAACGACAGAATTTCACATTGGAGAGGAGCTAACAGCAGACCAACGTAAGAACTTCCGGTCGTTACTCTACGATGACTTCCCGGAGTTACTGCATCCCGTGGATTCTCTACCAGTCAGCCGACAGTGAGATCATCCCATTGATACAAATGGACCGATAAAACGTCAGCGGCTTAACATATTGTCACCCGCAGAGCGCGCTAAGCTGAATCGACAGCTCAAAGACGGCGTGGAGGCTGGTTTGATACGTCCCATATACATTGAGTTCGGCTCGCCAATTATTTTTGTGCGCAAGGCTGATGGCTCGCTTCGACCGTGCATTGACTACCGTGGCCTTAATGAAGTTACGAGTAAAAATGCTTACCCGCTTCCGCGTGTGGACGACACGCTTGATGAGCGAAAGGACGCGAACATTTACACCCATCTCGACCTCGCCTCTGGTTTCTAGCAAGTTCGAGTGCGTGATCAAGACATCCACAAAACGGCCTTTCAAACCCTTAATGGCTTAATGGAATGGGTCGCCATGCCGTTCAGACTGTGCAATGCACCAACAACTTTTCAGAGGATGATGAATGACATTCTTCGCGACTTTTTACATACGTTCGTTACTGACTACCTCGACGACGTATATATATACAATCGCACTCTGGAAGAGCACTTAAAGCACATGCGTCTTGTGTTTCAACGATTCAAGGAGGAGGGCTTGAAGTTACGCCTTAAGAAATGCTTCTTCGGCCTTCTAGAGATGGAATATCTGGGCTACATTGTGTGTGCTGGTAAAATTTCGGTTTCCACAAAGAAGATCGAGGCCGTTGCAGACTAGCCAGCGCCTACGACGCAGAAAGAGGTTCACCGTCTCGTACAATTCTGCAACTTCTATGCAAGATTCATTAATCATTTCAGCGACCTTACGGTCCCAACCACAGAAGGTTACACTGACGCGTGCATGTTTGGAAGCCTTTGAGACTCTCAAGTTACGGCTTATTTCCGCGCCATGCCTTATCCTTCCGGAGGTCGGCTCGGACGCGACGTTCACCGTAGCTACAGAAGCTTCAACAGTGGGGATTGCAACAGTCATGTTGCAAGACCAAGGAGGAGGCCTTCAACCAGTCTCTTATTGGGCGCGTAAGTTGAATCGATTTGAGCGTGGTAACACTTACTCCGCGTACGACTGGGAAGCTTTGGCCGTATGTGAAGTTGTCAAGCATTGGAGGTGCTATCTTGAAGGATGCTCTAAGTTCCTTGTCGTAACAAACCACGACACACTGCGACATCTGCTCAGGCAGCCAAACAACAGGCCGAACAAGCGACAAGCAAGATACATGCGGGATTTGCAACCGTTTATGGGCTCGATGACACCTGCATATCGCAAGGGAGCTCCGAACGAAGGTGACCCGTAGGCGTCCATACTTCGTACCTCAGGCCACAATTACATTGTTTTGGGATGGCGAAGTTCCGTTAGATCGAGAATTACGACGGAAGTCCCAGCTGCTTTTTGAAGACGCACAGTTAAACTTAATGACAGTTAACGCGTTGCAACTGAGCCATGAGTTCGCTGATCTCATTCGCGAGGGGTACTCCCAAGACTCGTTTTATGGGGACGAGGGTGAGTGGACGAAAGACAGCCGGTTAGAAGCCATAGCTTGATATTTTTGGCGCCTCGATCGCCTTTGTATTCCGCGGAACTCTGAGCTCCGACTGAGAGTGATCACAGAGCTACACGAAAGTTCGTCAGTTGGTCACATAGGAGTTGCTAGCACTCTTGCTAAAGCGCTCGACAGATTTTCGTGGAAACGAATTCGCCAAGACGTGAATTTTTTTGTGAACGCTGCGTCGTGTGTCGACGAGTAAAGATTCAATCGCAGATGGCTGCGACTCTTTACCCATTGCATGTTCCACCTAAACCGTGGCACACAATTGGTCTTGACTACTTGACACACTTACATGAGAGCAATGGCTTTGATAGTGTGCTGATTGTAGTAGATCATGTAACTCGAATGGCCCATTTTCTGCCGTGTAAAGAGACTGTTACTGCCGAAGAAACTGCTACTTTGTTTTTACAAGGAGTCTACCTATTACATGGACTACCCCGTGTGATGATCAGTGACCGCGACCCAAAATTCATTAGTGGCTTTTGGCAGACACATTGGCGACGCCTCGGAACGCCTCTGAACATGTCTTCGAGTCGACACCCGAAGACAAACGGACTAACAGAGCGCGTGAGCAACACATTTCAGCAACTTCTTCGCTGCTTATGTTGTCACGACGGCTCTGATTGGACAGCTCTACTGCCGCAAGTGGAATTTGCGTACAACGCCTCTCGTGCACTTGGAATCGAACATACCCCTACTGAGGCTTATTTTGGGTTCTCTCCTAAGGAGCCCTCACACGTGTTGTTTAGCATGCGACCATCAATTCCAGTTTCGCAAGACGCAACATAGCGGTTACTGTTATTACAAAAAATACATACCCTAGTACGCTATGTATTACAACTACACAAGGACGAGATGTAGGCACACACAGAACCGTCTACATCGCCACACTTCGTCAGATTAGACAAGGTGTCAATCGTCACAACAATAAACTTTTGTCTACGAGGACAACCCAACCGGAAACTCCATAGACAAAGAGTTTGGACCTTTTGCAGTGGAGGAGAAAATCGGCAAACACAATTACCGATTGAAATTTCCATCGACAGTGCGCTTACATCATGTGTTCCATGTAAACAATTTACGACCATGCTCTACCGCTGCACTACGACCATCTGTCCCGGTGAATGTTCGTGAAGGAGACGATGAAGAATTTGACGTCTCTCACATCTCTGCTTTGTGCGTTAAATCGTTACATGGACGACGAGGCAGATATTTGCTCTTTCTGACGCACTTTCGTGATGACGACATACCACATGTCTGCTGGCACCGGTTGAACGAGGTGCACCGAACTACAAGATTTCTTGGAGACGCCTCAATGGCACCAATCTGCCAAGACTCGTGCGCACATCGACTTCATGCACGCTCACCCAGCGCGCATTCATGAGTCCTAGTAATTGCTTTAGTAAAGGAGCTTAGATCACGGAGGCATGAGCGCCAATTTTTTCTATGTATGCGTGTCTCGGTCCCCCCCACCTGCCCTCGAGGTGACGGGGAACCTCGACAAGGAGGACCGCCGCGTCGGTAGACGCGGCAACGACCTTGGGACGGGGCTTACGGGATGCGGCGGCTAGATCGACGAGCGACCACGTGAAGAGGGCTTTTTGGTCTGCCTTTCCCCTCTTATCTTCGGCAAGACCGAAGTCACGCGGGAGCTAGATTAGGCTGGCCCGTCGTCCCTCCCGACCCTCCCTGTTCGGTGGGAGCGGGCCGTGCATCGTGAAGGTCGAGCAGCAGTTTAGTTTTGCATTTCTTGATAAGTGGATCTATTTTTAGATTATTTTTTGATTACAAAATGTTAGGTTGTTATTGCTTAGGCGGGGGGGCTGTGGCAATTGCTGTGATTGCTTACAGTTTTTTAACTCCCGAGGAACGTCGATACACAGTGGAGCTAGGTGTGTCAATAGGTGTACCTTGTCGAAGAGACCCGGGCCCAACTTGCTCATAAATCATGCATGGCTAGGTAGAGTGGCCCGATAGATGGCCTCCGGTCCAGTTTGCCGGCTCGTTGTGAACAATTTCCAATACCATCCCCGAATTCGAACCCGCGTCACTAATGAGCATGGGAAGTATCGCTTGGAATGAGACAGCTTAACATCTCATCTTTCGCGGATGATGGCAAAGTTCATCTAAGAACCGGCATTAATTGTTTATAGGTAAGAGACTAGCATGGAGGGAAACCCCAATTACCCGGAACTTACATGTAGCCCTAACCCCTCACGCTACCCCCAAGTCAGTAGATCAACAAATATGGAACCCGGGGATAGATGAGCGGTATAATACCATCCCCGGATTCGAACCCGCGTCACTAATGAGCCTGAGAAGTATCGCTTGGAATTAAACAGCTTTTTCTAATTAAACAGCTTAACATATCATCTTTCGCGGATGGTGGCAAAGTTCGCAGATCGTTGGGCGTTATTGGTTACAAGAAGAACAAGATGAACAGATCGCTGGGCGGGTCCCGAAAATGATAATACTGTGAGTTCCAAAGCCACATTTAATAATATTATGAAATCCATTTACTCTCTTCCCATAAAGTCCGTTACTAGCGGCACGCATTTACTTACCCGCCACGCACAACCGCGATGGCCATGCAATTCGATTTGGGGGTAGAATAATGACTTTTGAACAACACACCACGGCTCGCTGTTCAATGACGTGAGCACCTCTATCGGCACGCTACGATTATTGTGGGCACACACGTTGGATTTGCGGCCGAAATTTTGCATGCCGAAATTTGTGCATGTGTAGGTTATGCACGCCTTTATGCGTGGCTCAGTACACGTGGTCTCGCGACAAGCCATGAGACTACTCGACATTGGGCTCTCAACATGTTTGCACAACTGCACGAGCATCCGCCGAGTGTGATGCGCCCGGCCCCCTACAGAGCGGCAATACCGATAATGGCGTATCGTGTGCATAAGGTTTTCTTGTGCAATAAGTACCCGGAAATACAACCAAGGAGCACGGGCGAGGGACCTATTGAGCTTGAGGGACGGTTGACTTGGAGTGTAAGCACCCTATCGCGCGGATCGCCGGGCGTGAAATATGGCGGGGAGCTTTCAAGCACCCTAGCACGGGCCTTGGTTTGGCATGCGGCAAATGGCACGGCACCATGCTATCACGGGGCATAAAATAGGTAACGCCGTGAAAAGACGAAATATAGAGGGCTGATTGTTGAGCGTATTGGCGGAGCGGGTGTGTGGGTACCACATGTCCAAGGGTTGCTTGCCCCGCGCGAATGTGGCAGATTTGGAAACCTTAAAACTTTAGTTGGCTATACGAGGGGCTGGATGGCATCGGACGGCGGATTTGACTCGAAAACCGGCCGGTAGGCATAAATTAAGTTGAAAAGTTATATTTTCTCGGGGGAAGGGCTTCCATTTCCAACTTAGTTTGCTCGAATCGGACACCGTACGGCAAAGTTAGGCTTTTTTGAGCCTCCCAAGCTGTGGGTTTCCGGCCCTTATCCCACCCACGTCAAGGCGTCAAGCATCTTAACGGCACATGCCATCACACCCACGTGCTCCCATGTTTGCGGACAACGTGCTGGGATCATATAAACCGCGTGTTGTGTCGCCGATTTCGGGAGTATTCACGAGCCAAAGTGTGGAAAATTCGAATTCCGGGGCGCCCGAATCAGGGTATGCCCCGAAATCGGGGTTGACCCGCAAACCCTAATACGTCATTTCGTAGCCGTTACGGGCCCCATTTGTGCCCCGCTTCCCCCTTTACTTCACCGTCAAGTTTCGGTCCGCCTTTTCAACGAGCTAAAGTACAGTTAAACCCTAGAAACCCTACATGATAAACACCCGCCTTACGCGTAAGGCCCTATTTCACTAGTAACGGACTTTATGGGAAGAGTGTATACTCGCTGTCGCTAGACGTATCTCTTTATGTCGCTGGACGTACCGTTTCTGTCGCTGGGATGTCGCTGAAAAAAATTTAGCGCCTTATATATGACCTTTACCCGGTATACCCGTACCGTAAACTGGGATTTTAAGATATTTAAATACAGATATCCAGTTTCAACATATTGTAATCCATCTTCACGAAGTTTCCGATCATCGGAAACTCCCCGCGAAAAGCCCTCCACCCAATAATCATCATCTCCGCGGCGCGGCGTTTAACATGCGTCTCAGCAATCTCGCCCGCGGCACTTCACTTTGGTTGCTGCAGCCGGCATTACGCGGCGCGCCCATCTACGACTGATCCGTAACAGGTTTTAACTGATTATCAGCTTTTACTTTGCCGTAAGACAAGGACGCAACATGGGATGCGCGAGTAGCGTTCATGGCACCGTTCCGGCCGTGGCGCCGAACTATGGGCTGCGACCGTCTCCGCCGCAAAAACCGCCGGCTACGTCAATAGCATCAACAACCCAGGGACTACTCCCGCACCCGAAAGGCACCACTGCACCGTCAAAGCACGTACCATCAGATTCTTCGTCTGAGGCGACGGCAAATTTCAGGAATGTGGATTCGAGGAAGGTGAGCGCTCCTGATGCCCGCCCGCGGCTAGTAGGCCAGCGACGGTCGAATGGTCGATCGGCGCCACAAGTAGGCCGCGTGCTTCCGTCCCTCAGACAACAAGCCATCCTCCGGGGAACTAAGCAAATATGGTTTTACAAGCATTTCGCTACGAATTAAATTGATGAAATTATTGGTCTAAGGGGCATGACTGATGGACTTGGTCAATGCGCGGCAGTCGAGGTCTGGTCTGGTCTGGTCTGGTTTGTTCTGCCGGCCCGCGGGGACTGTGAGGCGTTTGTGTGGTATGTTTCAGCACTTTGGAAGCGGCGACAGGCTCTGAAGCGCAAGCTGAGCTGCAACACTTGTTCGTTGCGTTACAGGTACAGGAAGATACTATAGATGACGGGCTACTGTTTAACAGTAAGTCGGTAGGGAAGGCCCTGCCGCAAGCTCACCTGGATTTGGCCGCCGGGGGAGGAATGAAGCAAGCAGGAGTTGACGGGGGGGCCGTGCCTTATGAGAATGCACGAACGCCTTCAAAGAATCAAGATCCTGCAGTAGGAAAACGTCACAATATGGGTGACGTGGGAATAGCTGCGGATAAGAGCGCTATTGGACGGACGGAGGAGTCTGCTGTTGCGCCTAATGGCGCTTGTGTGAACTTGAACGCTAACAAGAGAAACATGATGGAGGGCAGGGATGCGAGAAGGAAGCCGCCAACAGCCGAAGCAACTGTAGATGGCGTGTCTGTTTCGATAGTGCAGTCCCCACGCTTGCCGGTCGTTACTCGAAAGGAGCTCCGCGCGATGCCACAGTTAGAACAAGAGCGTTTTTGCGCGGCGATATGTCAGATGATGGAGACGCCGGGGGAGGAGCGCCAGAGCGAGTTCTTCCGTATCGCCTCATATAACGGCTGCTTCCGCACAAAAAACTGCCACCACGGACAGGAAACGTTTCCCGCCTGGAACCGCGCGTACATGTCGGAATTCGAACAGGCGCTACGCCGGGCGGACATGTTGCTGGGTGGGGACGGCAACATCGGTCTGCCGTACTGGGACTGGAGCAGGGAAAGTGTCAACGGTGAGGTTTTGCCAGCCATAATACGTGAAATGTTCGCGAAGCCGCCGCAGGCGCTGGTGATGGAAATGGGTGAGCTAATGGGGTCAAGATTTTTGGGTGGCTATCGCCGAAGAGACGACGACGAGCTTCGCTGGCGACTGCAGGGCAGCGACGTCGCCGCAATGGCTAAGGAGTGTCTAGAGGAGAGCATGCACTGGAAGCACGCTTCCACTCGTTGGGGCGGGCGTACGAGCATAGAGACTCTGCACAATCGCGTCCACGTCGCCTTGGGCTGGCCGATGTCTTCCGTCGAGTTTGCGCCCTTCGACCCCGTGTTTTGGTTGCACCACTGCAATTTGGACCGCATATATGAGCGCTATCTAACCCTCCATGCCGACAGCGAGTCGGAGATGTCGACGACGCAAAAGGCGCTGCACGAGGAGCATAACGAGCCGAACCGCTTTTTGGAAGAGTTAACTCCGTTTAAGCACCCCGCGACCATGAATCCTGCTATGCCCAAAGACGCTTTTGCGCCCACAGAGGCGATGGGTTTCTCGTACGACGAACTCCCTCCTTTACCAGACGCTAAGCATCGGGCGGCACCGGTCCTCGCGCTCTTCAGCGACATACCCATCGCGCAGATTCCTGACGTGAGTACATACCCGCACCGTTCTCATCTGAATATATTTATTTACTGTTATAGCGATCTCTACGGTCATCACGTACAGGTACGGGAATTTACTGTGCTCGTCTTGCGCGGTCTTATATATAGTATTGCCATTTATAAATATCTCAACATCGTCAATTACGGGTACGGGTAACTACCTCGAACTGCGGATGATGTGGCTTATATTTTGCTTTCGTGCCACAATTCCTCTTCAGAGGATGGTGGCGAGGTTCACCAAAGAAACGGCCTTAAAATATTATTGACCTCATCATAATTATTTTGGGCATGCCTTCCCGTTCCTAAGTCTATGACTTTATTACAAGAAGAGCACCATTAGCACGTTCCTCAGCCTGTGGGGTTTTTTATTTCCTCCTTTATTTTCCCTTAATGATTGGCGGTTTCCACTAGGTTTTTTTTTAAAGAAATTAACAATTTATTTACGACCGTGAATTCGCAGGGCCACTGTTACGAGCTGCACGTCTTTGTCGGCAGACGCGAGGCCCTGAAAGCCGTGCGCAGCAGCAAAGCGCCTGGCCACCTGACGGACGTCGACGTCGAGATAGACTGGGTACCAGATATCGAGCCTGCACGGTGGTGCGACGACTCTGGGTACGCAGGTTTTGGCGCCATTTTTGCCCGCAACAACTCCAATAAGGACTCGTGCAACAATTGCCGCACTCGGGGACCTGTCGTGGAGTCGGTGGACATAAGCCGGGCGCTCGCACGGCTGGGCATCTCGCCCTACCAGGCAAAACTTCGTGTGGCTGTTATCAACGAGGTGCAAGCGGTACTTCCGTTGAATCAAACTCCCATACCCCCGCCGACCGTTATACTGCCACTGTTGGAGAACATAACGGTCGACGCTCTTACGAAGATGCGGAAAGAGTCCCAGCCGGAGCTGGGCAGTGCGATGGAGTCATCGACTGTGTTGTCACTGCAAGCGCACTTGCATCAGCTGGGCTACAATACCGGCTCAATCGACGGTTGGCTCGGGCCCAAAACCGCCAACGCGCTGGCGGCGCTAAAGATGGACCTTGCGCTCGGGGGAAGCGAGAAAGACGTTTTGTTCAGCCCCGCGGTCCTGGAGGCACTGAAAGCTAAACGTATGGACGCGCACCCTCACCGGCAAGAGGCAGTCGACCAGCTTGAGAGTTCGACGAGCAGTGACCAGTTGTGGAGTGCAATTCGTGATAGCATCGCGAGGAAGAAAGAAATAAAGTATTGGGTGGGCACCCCCCCGGGCTATTTACCCGCTGAAGAAGCGGTCGCCGAGGTGGACGCTGCGTTTGGTGTGTGGCAGGCCACCCGCCTCTGGACTTTTTCGCGAGTGACCGAGCGACAGGACGCAGACTGCAATGTGTGCTGGAAAACGCCCAAAATGCCTTCCGCTTGGTTCGACGGCGCAGGGGGCACTCTGGCTGTCACCAGCACCCACTACATTCACTTAGACGCCAGCGAATACTGGCTGCTTCAGCCCAATAAGCCCATACCAGGGCGTTTCCAGTTGCTGCCTGTCCTCATCCACGAGATTGGTCATCTGCTGGGCCTGGCACACTCTAATCGCCGGGAGGATGTTATGTTCCCGTTTTACGCCGAAGGAAAGGTTGCGCTGACGGAAAGCGACATTGAGAAGGCCAAAGCAATGTACCCAACCTCACGCTCCGCCTCCAATCACGGTGAGACTTTGTGAAGGCTCACCGCCTGACCTTGCGTCGCGGAGGAACTTGATCGAATAGAGGCTCACTCTGTTCTATAATTTGAAATAGAAAATAAGCCAACCAAATCAATCTTATCTCGCCACAAACTAAGGAATGAATTACTGGGTTTTTTGGTCATACGTAAAATTATAGGGGTTTCAGTTACACGGGGGCTAGATTAGCAAGCACTACCATGACACTTCGCAAGTGTATTCGTCGTTTACACGCGTTGCCTCATAGTAAAACTCACCCCTATATATGACGCTCCGCACGCAACGTGAGGCCACTTTGCGCGAATGGTAGTGTAGCAAGGTGTGGCGAGTAATGTCCTATTGAAATTCAAATTGAAATTCAACTTGTTTCCAACATGTACCGGGTGAAACCGGCTGTTGTCTTTGGGGCCTCTCAACTATACTTTGCAGGAAACTTGTAAGTAAGGGCTAGACCGTGAACCGCATGAATCCAACCTCTCCAAAGAGTGTAAGGGACTTAGCTCCCCCCCCCGGGGAGTCTGTCGTGCATGAGGATTGTAGCCAAGCAAGGTCATGTGTGGGTGCGGCGAGTGGTCGCGCGGGATTTAGTGCCGTAGATGAGGTGGATATGGTGCAGCCATTGGACAATGTGCAAGTGGAGTTGTGATATGATGCGTGTGGTGTCGAGACGTGTTTTCGAAACAAGTTTGTGAGGAGGGTCACTGCTGAGTGTGAGAAGGGAGGTGAGACCGGTGTTCGTGGATGTGTGAGTTGTACATGTGGGGATCATAACTATGGGAAGAATGTCAACCTATGTACCCGGCCTGTGTTGTCGAATGGCATTGGCGAGGGGGTGTACTTATCTCGAATCATTTGTGCGGTGTGGGAGAGGTTGTGGTCGGTGCATTATTCCCACTCCCCTATCCGAATCTTTTTTATTGAAGAATAGCAGCGACGGCCTTTCGTATGTCCGACGAATCTAGGTTCAAGGAGCCTTATGAAGTCGGATTTGTGTGCGGGGGTTCGCAGTGCGGAGGGGAGTATGTCTTCGGGTAGAATAGTAGGGTACGAGGCTCGGAAGTCGGGCGAGACGCCACGGACGCAAGCAAGGAGGCAATCTACATTCGAAATATGCTATCTAAAGTCTTCAGCACACCATTCAGCGAGACGACCACCACATGCGAAGACAACAAGAGATGCATCGCCTACTCATAGAACGCTTTAATGAGCGAGGAGACCAATCATATCGATCTGAAGTATCACTTTGTGAAAGACCACGTGCGACTGGGAATCGTCAAACTACGGTACATACCAACAAGCGACATGGTGATTGGCATGCTAACCAAGCCACTACCTAGACATGCACTCGTGAAACACCGGAGCGCCATCATTGTTACAAACGCACCCATGCGGCGCTACATCCCGTAGAGGGATGAGGACCTCACTTTGATCGATTACAAGACTTCCCTTAGCTATCTTGAGGGGGGTGTTGTAATTAATTCATGCTTGTGGATTACTTACATGGAGCTAATGTATGCTCTACTAGAAGTCCTTATGTACATGACACTGACTAGAGTGCTTGATGCACAATAGTACAAGGGAGTCTACCGATAACCGATATCTCTATCGACTCGATCACTTCTTTTGTTTCGACACCAGCCGACCCCCAAGGCTAGTTGTTAGCGTATTTGCAACCAACACACCGCAAGTTGCTCTTCCTCATCGAACCGTGCATACCAAGTTCAACAGAAGCACCAAGTCTCGGCTTTCTCGGCGTCTACTCCGTAGCACTTCTTTGCTTCACATTTACGTACCGCTGCTAAGATCAAGGCGGCAATTAACAATGTGGCGACCGAGTTAGCGGATAGGTACGTCGTTCTAGCTTATGTTACGATAAATGAACAACTCCTTAAGCCTACTCAGAATGGTAACGACAAGTACCGTAAACCGTCGCATGGACTTTTCCAATTTGGATTTGTTGCGTCTTGGCAAGCTTTTTGGAATGTTGTTCGGGAGAAACATTTATTCCTGCGTCACGACGACGATATGCCTAAGGACTTCCAACTCGGGTGGTATCGACACGGACGCCCCCTGCCATTTTCTGTTGCTCTACCCGACGACGCGCTCCTCGACCCACACGATTTGATTGACGACTTACCCACGGCACACTCAGACTCTCCACTGCCGTTAAACGTTACCCGCATGTAGCTTTGGCCACCACGCCATGATGAAGGCGACAAGTTTTCAACCGAGGAGTGACGCTTTACCTCTCGCGACGAATACCGACACCTAGGCTGCTATGGTGGCGCTCGCCGGCGGCGGCCCCGAAGACGGGTCATGATTCTTGCGGTGGATGTCATGCGTGGGGTCATCTGTCCGCCCATACGATCATTGAACACGACGAAATGCCCAACTATCGGGACGAACTCGGATGTTATAAGCACGAGGGAGGTGGTAGATGGGCAGTGGGTCATAGCATTTCGTCCTCCTACACTGTACATAAGTAGCGCCATACCATATCATATGCGGGTATGCGACAAGATGAGCATAGGACTACCGCTCCACCATTGCACCGACGTACATGGCGACTTCGGCGAGGATGTGTTGTAAGTAATACCTTGTAATTATTAGTTACGGATAGCTACTATAAGCTATTCTAGATATGATTAGTACATGTCTAGATCGGTAATACCGATATAACATGTTTGATTCGGTACAGAGCTGTCGCTAGGCTACAACTCTCTCTCACTTCTGTTGTCCCGACACCACGCCTCGGGCTAGTAGTCTCTGTGACTGTCCCTTTTTGCGTGACTGTGACTATAACTACGTGTGCGTTAGTTACCTTCCATAATGATCGTGTGTGCACGGTTCAACATGTTATGGGCCCCCGCCTCACGTCACTCACGCGCGACAACCAGGTTCGGCGAGCTGCGATCGCCAACTCTCCTGCAGAAGGCAAGTTTAGATAGAATCATAGTACTTTCACCTTGTAGTCGGCGGTATCGCCAGTATTAACTGCGCTCTAAAACCGACCTCCAGCCCACCTAAGTCTGCTGCTCGACGGCGACAGACAGCCACCCACACCGACGCACTCATCGTGTGTGGACAGACTGCACACATGTCCAAGCAGGAGACGGGGGGGGCGCACTATCGGGTGAATACGCATCCACATGGTGCACGACAACCCCATCTGATATTTTTGTATTTCTATTTATTTAGCGACTCAACCCTCAACGCATCGCTCCACCTGAACTGGCCTTGGCCTAGACTTGTGCCCCACGATGGGTGGAGGATACATAAAAGGTAATTTGAGACACCCCGGAGCTATAGGCCGAGGGGTCGGCGGGCATCAAGCCGTCTCTCTGAAAACCGATGTTAGGCACAAATCCGGCTAGCGGTTCTTACCGCTGCTTGTCGTCCTGTCATGTTCGTTTCTTTTCCGTCTGCCGAGATGGCGCCTTAAATTCGCTCGGTCGACTCTCCACCGGATACGCCTCCTGACCCATCTGGCCCCAGCTCCCAACAGAGTTCGCTAGCTCCTGCTCCTGACACGCTCGCGCTAGTCCTCGAGCAAATGGCGGTCATTACCGCCCGTCTGGACGCGCAGACGGCCAACGTTGCAGTTGCCGCTGCAACTCATGTTGCCGACACCCCTATCGCACACCGACGCCGCGATGCGCCCCGCGAACCCTCTCACCACGAGCTGCCGGCGGAACAGCTCCCACCACCTCCACCTTACCCCCCCCCGCTGGATACGCCCTTCCCCACCTCGGACCTCTCTTCCCGGAGGCGCCGCCGCACCACGTCCCCACCTCCCGTGGCCACCCGCACCCGTACGGCCCGCCGCCAACAGCAGCCAGCCACTCTCCCTTCCATGGTGGACCACCTCCTCCCTTCCATGGCCGGCCTTCTCCTCCTGCACATCGTGGTGGTCACACCACCCGTGGCGGCCGTCGCCCCACCATTGACCCGGTGGTCATCGGCCGAGCGGCCCACGAGGCAACCGGTTTTGACAAGGACGCACTCAACCGGCCAATGAAGATGCCGGTTCCTGTCATGGGGCCGACCACGGACTTCAAGCAGTAGAAGCGGAACTTTCTTAGCTTCCTCTCCATAAAGGCAGCGTATCTCATCCCACAGCTTGCCATCCGCGACTCAAGCGTCTGGTTGGATGAACAGGCGCCACACTACTCCTACACACTTCTCCTCCATGCCGCCAACATGCATCAGCGCGCTGACCAAGCGATGAAGTGTATCTCCCCAGCACGTCCTGAATGCGCCGCTGCCGCGTGAGATATCATGTGTGAACGCCTTGACTGCCGGTATTTCGCCCGCTCCGTGTCCCTACTGGACAACCTCATGGTCAGACTGCGCCCTAGACAGTCACTCAGTGACTATGTCCACTACATGCGGCAGACCTTCGATAACTACAACGAGACATGTCATATGATGGATGGCTCCGCGGCAATCCACCCCCACAACCTCGGCCTGCTCATGCTGCGCGGTATTTCCAGCAACGGCCCGTACGGGCAGGCTAAACTGTGCGTCATTAACGCATTCGACACTGACTACGTGTTGTCAGCTGAAGAGGTGATGGCCACGGACCACAGTCTCCAACTCACAGGCTTTGCCGACGCTGACTGGGCAAATGACAACAACACCCGCAAGTCTCCGTCGGGCTATCTCTTCACCCTCGGACGCGGGCCCATTACCTACAAGTCCAAACAACAGACATGTGTGGCCCAATCCACGTGTGAAGCCGAGTACTACTCTGCGGATGATGCCACCAAGGAGGGACTCCACCTCCGCCAACTTATGGGGGAGATCTTCAACGCTCCCATCACCGAAACCACCACCATCTGGGAAGACAACCAAAGCGCCATTGCGTACTCCCATAATGCCTTAGTCAGCGAGAAGACCAAGCACATCGGTCTGAAGTTGCACTTCCTCAAAGACCACGTGGAGCAAGGAACCATCAAGTTGAGGTACCTCCCCACTGACCAGATGGTGGCTGGCATGTTCACCAAACCCCTCCCATGACCCGCACTGGCAAGACACCGAAGTGCAATCCTTGGAGGACAAGACCCAATACAACGCTTCATCCCGTAGGTACCTTAAGGGGGAGTGTTATAAGTAATACCTTGTAGTTATTAGTTGCAGAAAGCTATTGTAAGCTATTCTAGATATGATTAGTACATGTCTAGATCGTTAATGCCGATAACTTGTTTGCTTCGGTACAGAGCTGTCGCTAGGCTACAACTCTCTCACTTCTCTTGTCTCGACACCACGCCTCGGGCTGGTAGTCTATGTGACTGTCCCTTTTTGCGTGACTGTGGCTTTAACTGCGTGTGCGTTAGTTACCTTCCATAATGATCGTGTGTGCCCGGTTCAACGTGATAACATGCAACTGAATCTAGTCGCATGGAACTCGTCCATAGGGGAGTGCGAACAATGGCAAGGCTCCACAGTGGATCAAGCGCTACGCCTCTCAAGTGGTATTACGTCGGACATTCATGGGCGTGGCGACGTCGAAGTGGGACATTCGGTGCATGATTAGGCGCGTCGTTACACTCGTCCGTTGTACGACGTCCCTATCGCACTAGACCGGGCAAAAATAGCAATATTTACGAATCATCGTCCGCGGGTCAATTCTGTGGAAGGTGGGGAAAATCTTAAACATGGATCGCCTACATACCGGAAGCTTGCCCCTCGCGGGTTTTGAACCTGGGACCTTTGGCGCAATAGGCCACAAGCTTAGTCGACGCATCGGAAAACAGTGGATGTCGCTTAGTGGCCTTCTTGCTAGTAAGTTTTAGTTCACGACATTACTACGGCCCCTTGACTCTTCCCGGACCGCAAGCCGGCTCTGAAACCAATGTGGACGGTGGGGCTCATCTTAGACCGTGGTTCGCCTATATACCGGAAACTTGTCCTTCGCGGGTCTCGAACCCGGCGGGACCTCAGGCACACTATCTACTATCTAGGCCACATGCTTAGCCGACGCATCGGAAAATAACGGATGTCGCTCGGTGGCCTTATTCTTGATGCGAAGTTTTAGTTAACGACAAGTACGTGGATCTACGCCAAAGCCCTACGACCTAGCGAAGCTTTACAACCATTCCGTGGAGGGGATGCATAGTGTCATGGATCAGCATCTGCCACAGGGGGTATGACGAGAGTGGCCAAGATCACCGCATCCAAAGCAACGTGCCTCGGTTGGACTCTTCGATGGGGGGAAAGAGACCGTACATTTGCTCCGCGAGTCTCCCCGTGGGCTCAAAGGTGTGACATGTATTGCGGCCATCGGTGCTAGGCTACACCAAAGGGCACTATACTCACACATGTCGGGCGGAGGAGGGAAGGACAAGGTCGTGGCAGGGATAATGCTAAACGGGAACGGCGTGAATAACGTTGTGACAATGATCACGGCCGATGTGGAGAATGTGAAGGAGCACGAGGATTGTATGCATTACACGGCCGTAGGTGACGGGCAATGGCTCGTGGTAATTCGAAGAGCTCACATACTGCAGAGGATGAGCAAATATATCGCGGAATCCACTTCCACCATCGTCATACGGAGGTGTGTACATGGCAAGAAGCTGTCTTTTGCAAACTACCGAAGTCTAATGCATCGTGAAACTTCTAAGTGTGAGTGTGAGCGACGCATGTGAGAAATCATTCGGGTGGGTGTTGTTAGGTGCGCCACGTGGTACGTATCCATTCAGCGCGAAGGAGCTAGGAGTGCAACCCATGGGCTATTTCACGAAGGTTGTCGCGTCGTACTCCACTATCGTCATGTACTTGGACTATACGCAGCCATACAAAGTCCCGAGCATCATGATGGGTTCGATCGCTTTTGCAACACCTCGTCTATGCCATCCGTGTCCCTCGAGCTCTACCGTGGCAGAATCAGTGTTTCCCCTGAGGTAGATGATGGAGACGTACAAAAGCGATGCATGACTGTTTTCCGAGCCGAGCTATAATGCCATTCGGGGAGAAGTGGCGGTGATGAAGATGCAACATAATATTCATGGTACAACGGGTCCGACTACAACTTTGGTTAGGGGTGCGGCGATGTGACATCGATGACATTCGCGTTGCCGAACGGTGTTGAACTGTGCAAACACGTTAAGTATGGAAGGTAACTAACGAACACGTAGTTAGAGTCACAGTCACACGATAGGACAGTCACATAGACTACCAGCCCGAGGCATAATGTCGGGACATGAGAAGTGAGTAGAGTTGTAGCCTAGCGACAACTATGTACCGAATCAAAAAGGTTATCGGTATGTCCGATCTAGACATGTACTAATCATATCTAGAATAGCTTACAATAGCTTTCTGCAACTAATAACTACAAGGTATTACTTATAACACTCCCCCTTAAGGTACCTACGGGATGAAGCGTTGTATTGGGTCTTGTCCTCCAAGGATTGCACTTCGGTGTCTTGCCAGTGCGGGTCATGGGAGGGGTTTGGTGAACATGTCAGCCACCATCTGGTCAGTAGGAATATACCTCAACTTGATGGTTCCTTGCTCCACGCGTTCCTTGAGGAAGTGCCACTTTAGACCGATGTGCGTGGTCTTCTTGCCGACCAAGGCATTCTGGGAGCACGTAATGGCGCTTTGGTTGTCCTCCCATATGGTGGTGGTTTCGGTGATGGGAGCGTCGAAGATCTCCCCCATAGGTTGGCGGAGGTGGAGTCCCTCCTTGGTGGCGTCAACCGCAGAATAGTACTCGGCTTCGCAAGTGGATTGGGCCACACAAGTATGTTGTTTGGACTTGTAGGTGATTGGCCCGCGTCCGAGGGTGGAGAGATAGCCCGAACGCGACTTGCGGGTGTTGCTGTCGTTTGCCATGTCGGCGTCGGCAAAGCCTGTGAGTTGGAGACTGTGGTCCGTGCCCCCCCTCCAACGTCAGGCGCATGTCGACGGTGCGATGAAGGTATCGAAGTCCCTTCTTTAGGGCATGCAAGTGGGCGTCCGTAGGGGATGCTTAAGTGGAGCCAAGGATGCTCAACGCCGTGGTAACATCGGGACGCGTGCAGACGGCCGCGTATTGGAGACTGCCCATGAGGCTGGGGTAGACGTCCTTTCCATCCCGGTGGGTGGGGGGGAGGCCATGTGGGCGAGGCGAGAGAGGAAGCCGGGGTCCGTAGGGAGAGACGATGGTTAGAGTCGGTCATGTCGTACTTGGCGAGGATGTCACGCAGGTATTTGGACTGATCCATCGAGATGGAGCGGGCTGAGTGGTTGCGGGTGATGTGCATGCCAAGGAGTTGGGAGAGGTCACCCACGTCCTTGATTTTGAACCGGGCACCAAGTTGAGCCTTGAGCGATGTAAGCCAAGCGGCATCATTGCAGGCCGCAAGAATGTCGTCCACGTAAAATGCGATCATGGCGAAGACGTGTCAGGCGCGGAAGATGTAGATGCACGGATCCGAGACGCATTGTTGCCATCCGTTGTCGACAAGCCTTGCACGAAGGAGCATGTTGAACTCGCGAGGGGGCTATTTCAGTCCGTAGAGGCAGCGTTTGAGATGACACACTTTAGACGTGCCATCAGAGAAGCCGAGTGGCTGGCGGATGTACACGTCTTCCTTGATGGGAGCGTAGAGGAACACAATATCGATATCAAGCTAACACAGCTCAAGGTCGCGGGCAGCCGCGATGGCGAGAAAAAGGCGAAAGCTGGCCATGCGGATGAATGGGGAGAGCATCTCCGTGTAGTCGAGGCCAGCGCGTTGGCTGCAACCTTTGGCGACGAACCGTGCTTTGAAGCGGGAGACATCGCCCACGGTGTCTGATTTGACCTTGTAGATCCACGTGTTGTTTACCACCACGCGGTCGGGGGCAAGGTCGACGAGTTTCCACGTGCCGTTGTCTATGAGGGAGGAGTACTCCTGCTGCATAGCGGCTTACCACTGAGATGCTTGAGCGTTGGCCAGAGCATTCCGGTACGATTTAGGTTCAATACACTCCCGGGCGGACAGGAGAGCAACAACGGCATGGGATGCGCCGGCTGTGATGTGGTCTGGACCAGTAATTAGGTCGGGCACGAAGGGCTGTTCGAAAATGTCCTCTTTCGCCTTGCCTTGGTCATGGTCACAACATGCCGTGACAAGTACCGGTGGGCAGTCGGACATGTGGGCCACAAGGTCCCCGTAGCTGAGGGGGTGAGACATGAGGCGAGACTGATGGGGGGATGTAGGGGGGGAAGAGGTTCGGTCGGGGGGGTGTCGATAAGGTGGGATGAGGGCGAGGTGTCCGGAGGGCCATCGGCATCCGAAGCGTCTCCGATCACCGAGTCAATGGGGAGGCGTGCGCCGAAGCCCGGGGTGTTCTCTTGGAAAACAACATGGATTGAAGTGGTGATGCGGCGAGTCTCGGGGTTGTAGACGCGGTACCGTGGGGCGTCAGGTGGGTAGCCAACCATTACGCCACGAAACGCTATTCGCCGAGTTTCCGGCGCAACTTGTCGGGCACTTTGGCGAAGACGGTACACCAAAAGACGCGGAACTTGGAGGCGTCTGGCGCCGACGACGTAAGTAGTGTGTGTTAGCACTAGCATCCCGTTGCCTAGTACTTATCTACAAGGTAGCTATTTGTCATCCTAGTACTTAGTGTTATGCTATCAGCGGAACTCTATTCCCTATTAGTGGCGTGGTCGGCCGGCCGTGCCGGTGCCTTCGCCGGCCGCCATCTCTCTCCTCTCACGTCTCTAGTCACCACACCTGCCCCCCTTGTGGGGCCGGCATGACCTCCGTGTAACTATCCGTTCCCGAATCCGACAGGTTATGGGCCCTCCACCAAGTTACACTAGAGAAGAGCGTGTGTAAAGCGCTCGGCGCCACGCTAGTCCTACCTACTCCCACGTAAAACAAAGTAGAGCGTGTGTAAAAGCTCGGCGCCACGCTAGTCATTCATCGTCCAACCGACACCACGCTTCGCCTTCGAGCTGATTGTCCGCGAATGTCCTACCATCTCCCACGTAAGAAGGAGAAGAGCGTGTGTAAAGCGCCCGGCGCTACGCTTGCCCCACCCAGATTCCAGTCTTACCTAGCCTTCAGCCTACCGATGTTCTCGACCGGATCTGGTTTTTTAAGACCGACCTGCGAAAATTCGGCTCGTGCGTACTTTAATTAGTATTGTTATTGTTTTTTCCCAAGGCAACGCCGCAACGCTCACCTAAATTAGCGAGGAGCTTAACTTTCCCACAGCGAAAGGGGGGAGTCGACACGAGCGCCCGTCTATGCTTTTGCGTGCCTACACGCTCCTAACGGCCTTGTTGGCTTTGCTTCTTCCGCGCCGGTCGCTCTCATGCGTCGGCTAATTCGCCCGCGGGGACAGTTTTTCCCGCTAAATGTCAGAATAGTACATTACGCAGTACATTTGGAACCGCTTCTTATCGGTAACTCGCCGGTAGCGGCACGTTCATGTGAGCGCATGTCGCTATACCTACCCGGCCTGAGACACACGCTACAAGCACTACACCTTCGACCAAGATGGCACCTTCCTCGACGCAAGCTAGGACGACGTCAAAACCTCGGCTACCTTGAGGAGGGGTGTTAGCACTAGCATCCCGTTGCCTAGTACTTATTTTCAAGGCAGCTATTTGTCATCCTAGTACTTATTGTTATGCTATTAGCGGTTCTCTATTCCCTATTAGTGGCGGTCGGCCGGCCGTGCCGGTGCCTTCGCCGACCGCCATCTCTATCCTATCACGTCTGTAGTCACCACAGCCGGCCCCCTTTTGGGGCCGGCATGACCTACGTGTGCTAAAGCCAACCCGGAATACGACCACGAATGCATGCGCCGCGCCATGGAACACGCAATCACCAGCGCCCACTTCACAGCCTCACACACACCCAGCGCCACCGTCCTCATACTCCCCCGATGGGATCACCAACCATACCGCCACTCCAAATACATCAAGTCACCATACCCACCACCTCTACACCCTCCCCAACGACGCCAACACCTTCCTACCCCCCGACCAACACACAGGCCACCCCACCCCCACCCAATTTGGCACACGTTGGATGGTCGACATCTACCTCGTCGCCAACCCCCTCGCACTCTCATCCATGCCCTCACACACAGCCATGACCGCCCTCCATAACACTCTGGACTCAATTTACGACACACACCTCCCCAACCCAATAATCACCATCCCGCCACCATGCCTCTTCGTCACTTACTCACCCCACTCCGCAGGCATCTACCACTTCCCCCCCCAACCCCACTCACCCCATCACTTACCCCCTCCCGGAACGCACGACACTAACATACTTCCCCACCAGAGGAGAACTTGCTTGGAACTGATTGGACTTCGTATACACAGACGGATCCAAGAAAGGATGCCCCTCCCCCCTTGGAGCGGACACCCGAATCAAAATTCTGGTGACCTCCACTCCTCCCTCACACACCATCAATCGCGCTGAATTAGCGGGCATCGACATAGGCCTCTAGCTAGGCCACACCCACCTCCTCACGGACAGTGCGTGCTCCCTCCGCCTCACCCAAGGCTACTTAAATTGCCCATCCGCATACCGCCACAATATACACCGCGACACACTCCTCTCCATCACACAATCCCTCAAGACCCGTTGCGCCTCAAGCATCCGCACACACCTCGGCAAAATCAAAGCACATAACCACTCCTTTGGCAATGACCTCGCAGACAACCTAGCTAACCATGCCGCAGACGGACACCCACCCGATACAACATACACCACAGGTTCAAGCGTGTCCATAGGACACTGGACTTGGCCATACACCCTCTTACCGCAAACCCTAGGGGAGCCCATACCCTACACATACACCAACCTCAAGACAGACGCACACACACACACACACACACACATCACCAAACACACACACAACCCCCCCCTCACATACAACCAAACACGGTGCCCTCCTCGCCCGCGCCAAGGAGGACGGCCCTATCTTCTCTTTCCACAAAAAACACACAACACTCACTAACATACAATTCACCCATAAGCAAGAATTCACGTGGGGCGTACACAACACCCGCCTCTTCACCCACAACCCCACCCTGCGCCGCCCCATGTGTGGCCAATTCACCAGCAACGGCCACATGGCCGGTAACTGCCCAACAATGTATGGCCTAAGACATGACCGCCACAACAACGCGCTACAACTACTCCTCTCCCTTTTGGAACGCCACAACGGCGGCCGATGGGAGACCATCACCGCAGACTTTGGTAACAAACCCATCAAATCATTTTCATCCTCCACTCCTACCCATACCCCTCTTGACTGCCACCCCCCTCACCCCACCCACATGCCCACCCGCCTTGTTGCCGCTGACGAAGGCCTCTCGCCCGACTCCCTAACCTCGTGCCATGCAATCCTCCCCACCGAGATCCCCCCCCCCCCCCCCCCGCGCTGCGACCCCCCGCACACAAACCAGACTTCATCCGCCTACTCGAACCTCGATTCGTCAGCCACACGAACGGTCGCCGCCGATACTCCTCGATAAAAAGATTCAGATAGGGGAATGGAAGTACTGCACGGACCACAACCTCTCCCACACAACACACTTGATTCGTGCCAAATACACTCCCCTCGCCAATGCCATACATTAGCACTGGCCAGGCACCGAAGTTAACATCCTCCCCATCGTCATGAGCCGCACTGGTACACCGCACTCATCTACCATCACGAGTCTCACCTCTCTTCTCACCCTCCGCACATACCCTCCCGAATAACTCATCTCAAAAGCACGCCTCGACACATCACGCATCATTGCACAACTCCATACGCACACTTTTCAATGGCTGCATCATCTCCTACTCATATACCGCATCAAATCCCGCACGACCACTCGCCGCGCCTCCACACACTGCACCTACACACGCCCTTAACTGCACGCCGCCACCACCCCGCATCGAGCCCTCCCCGGGGAGGAGTAAAACCCCCTAGCACCCTTTCGAGAGGTTGGATTTAGGCGGTTGACGGTCTAACCCTGACTTGTAAGTTTCCTGTATGGCATTGTTGGGAGGGCCCATAGACAGCAACCGGCGCATACGGTAATTGTTGTACACCGGCGCATAAGGTACAAATTGCAAACAATTTTAATTTCAATTTCGCTGCGGCGCCGGTCCAGTTTATTGCCTGTTCGCGATGAACAATTACAATTGCAATTGCTGATGACGAGACTCCCGCCGTGGCGTCCCAAGCACAACGTATCTGAATATACCTGTACCGTGAGGCGATCAGGCGCACATTATCATATTGATACGGCGTTCGTACAATCACGAGGTAGCGATAAGGATTAAGGCGTAATCATTATAAAAAACAATCGATTTCTTACAAGAAAAAGCTGTGGAATCATTATCACCTTTCGTCTTTTCCTGTCGAGAAAGACACGAAGAGCGGTATCACGGCGGGTACAACCGATGTACTTTCCTCGTATCCGCATCTAGCGACAGATAATTAGGATTCGTTAAGGATTCGACAAGGATCCTTACTTATTAAGCCGATATTCACATTAAAAAAAAGTACACGGCTCGTAGGAACACAGCTCAGCCGGTACACGGCTCGCGGGACAAAAAAAACACGAGCCGTGTTCCTCGCGCTTTCTGGTATTCACATTAGGGCGGTACACGGCTCGGATTGCAGTACATACGGGCTTTGTATGGGGCTTGTATTACCTTTTCTACCTGCGCAGCCATCGCGCCCGCACACACACTCTCACACACGCCTACCCGCACCCGCGCCTATTCCAAGATGCAGAAATGTAAGGCACATCACGCTTGTAGGGGCCGTGGCCATGCTTGTCGGCTTGGCGGCACTTGTGAATGCCATTCCGCCCGCCGCGCCAGATGTGGTGATGGGTACGGACCCCTCCGCCGGGAGTGCTGTTCGGGCAGCTGCGCTCGCGGCCGCTACAACAACGTACTGGTACCTGAGAAGGCGTCGTTCGCAGCAGCGTGCGGAAGTAGGTAATGCTGGAGCGTTACCTCAGGGCGGCCGTGGAGGATACCGCCACGGAAAGGCGAAGGGCAAGCCGAGGAGGGCGTGGATGAAAGGCATCAAGGCATGTCGGTTGCGAACTGAGGAGACGCCGTGCATGTACGAGACCGAGTACATGTGCACAGCTGACAAGTGGGCGAACGACGTCAACAACACCATGTACAAGGAGTTCCGGCGGACTTTCCGAATCCCTTTGGGATTGTATCAAGATATAGTGGAATCCGCCTACGCCTCGGGCAGATTCCGCGACGATAGGCCGGGGCTTTAGAAGAAGAGGGCAAGGGGTACTCCCCCCTCACCTCTAACGCTTAAGATCTTGGCGTCGCTGAGGGTTATGGCGTTGGGCTGCCCTATGGATGGCATGAGGCTTGAGAGTGGCATCTCCCAGCCTGTGCTTGCTAGGTTTTTCCACAACTTTACTGCGTGGATGGTGGAGAAATATTTCGAGGACAGCGTGCATCTGCCCAACGACACAGCGGAGCTGGAAAGTGTGGAGACTGTGTACTCCTTGCTTGGGCTGCCTGGCTGCGTGGGTAGCATGGACGGTGTGCACTTCGCGTGGGACAACTACCCTGCACCGAGTGTGCCGGCTTACAAAGGGAAGGAGAACTTTCCGACTGTGGTCTACAACGTCACATGCGACCATGCCCGCCATGCTATGTCTATGCACGGCCCTTTCCCGGGTGCCAAAAACGACAAAAAACATTGCTAGGACGGACCCTGCCGTCCGGGCGGTGAGATTTCACAGCATGTACCTGAACTTCAGGTACCCAATGTACGCCGATACGGGAGATCCATACACTATGGCAGGTTCAACCACTGTCCCATATATATTGTGGTATGCTTGCTTGCTCTGTTTGTTATATTGCCTGATTGCAACCGTGTTTCATGTAATGCCTCTGCATATATAGGTGCATGGCTTCTCTGTGACGGTGGCTACCAAAGGTGGCGGGCAACCATTGATGGGTACAAGCACAACGGATCCGATGAGGCCATCCGGTGGAGTGAAAGGTGAGGCTACACGTTGTATGTACCCCATCTTGTGCATATGTACTCTAGTGGTGTTGGTATCAACGTAAGCACCGACATAATATATATACAGGATGGGGTCATGCCGGAAGGATGTGGAAGATTTGTTCGGAATTTTGAAAAAGCGATTCCGGATTTTGAGGACACCCATACTATTCAACAAGGAGAGCTCAATCAATTCCCTTCTTAAAACATGTTGCATCTTGCATAATATGTTAATAGATTGGGACGGCATCTCAGATTTAGGATGCGAAGATTACCATTGGATAGCTAATGACAAAACTGACTTGTGCGATGTTCTTGAGAGATTACGGCAAGCCAGGGAGGAAGCCCGTGGTGCAGGCACCATACAGTCAAGGCCCCCCTATTCTGCGACGGCGCGGCTCTCACACGGTCACGCACAATCACACACACAGACACACACAGACAGTCACACGAACAGACAGACACACACGGATAGTCACACACACACACACACACACACACACACACACGAACAGACACACACACAGACACACGAACAGACAGACAGACACACACACACAGTCACACGAACAGCCACACACACAGTGTCACACGAACAGACAGACACACACAGATAGTCACACACACACACACAGTCACACGAACAGACACACACACACACACACACAGTCACAGACATACACAGACACACACAGACAGTCACACAAACAGACAGACACAGACACACACAGACAGTCACACGAATAGACAGTCACACACACACAGACACACACAGACAGTCACACGAACAGACACACACACACAGATACACACAGACAGTCACACGAACAGACAGACACAAACATACAGTCACACGCGCAGACACACACACAGACAAACACAGACACACAGTCACACACAGACACACACACACACACACACACACACACACACACACACACACACACACACACACACACATACACACAGTCACGCACACGTGTGTCATTGGATCATTAAATTACTAATACCCCGCTGTTTGGTGTGCACTAAAAACAGTCACACACACACACACACACAGTCACACGAACAGACACACACACAGACACACACAGACACACACAGACAGTCACACGAACAGACAGACACAAACAGACAGTCACACGAACAGACAGTCACACACACACGCACAGACACACACAGACAGTCACACGAACAGACACACACACAGACACAGACAGACACACACAGACAGTCACAGACAGTCACGCGAACAGACAGACACAAACAGACAGTCACACGAACAGACACACACACAGACAAACACAGACACACAGTCACACACACACACACACACACACACAGTCACACACACACACATACACACAGTCACGCACACGTATGTCATTGGATCATTAAATTACTAATACCCCGCTGTCTGGTGTGCACTATCCAGCATTACCGGAACATTGTGTCGGATGATGGTTCTCGAGTTCGTCGTAATGTAGACGACGACTTCACTTCGACAGGCTCGCTCATCTGGACCGTGCAGCCAAGGGTCGAAGCTGGTTATGAAGCCTTCAGGAAACTGCTTGTAGAGCACCATGCATGGCTAGACCGTGCGAATATGCTTTTGTGGCTACACAGATCTCGAAAAAGTGCATAGTTGTGGATATACTAAGTGGCAGCAGCAACACGGCATTCGCAACAAATGTAATTGATAATTACACGTCATTAACTTTGGCTTCTTCCTAGTCCTCCACCTCGCATTGCCATCCCCCTTCTCCTCGCTCTCATTGTCACTGCTAGAAGTGACATTATCAGCAGTTGCTGCTTCACTAGCTTTATCATTTATTGCACTCTCTGCATGCCCAGACGTGCTAGGATCACCAATGTCTGCAGATCGCGGCGCGGGTGCACTAGGCTGTCGGGCGCGGTGTGCTAGGAACTGTTCCTTCATGTGCAACCTATACTCCTCAACATCCGCAACAATGGCTTGCTGTTGAGCATGGTTTTGGGCTGCCATAGTGAATGCTAGAGTCAAAGAGTTTTGATAATTCATGGAAAACATCTCACGCTTAATACCCCTTAACTCTCCCCTCACAGCCTTCGACGTAGGGGTGAGATTAGGAGATACCAAGTCAATCTCACCTTATGGAGTCCCAGGGTCCTTCTTCAGCTTCTTGTGTTTCTTGTCGAACTGCAGCTTCTTCTTTCTTGCCTCCAACCGGCTCTTCGCTTGGCGGTCCGCGGCCACACCCTCTCCGTCAGACGGCAACTCCACCGCGTCCACATTTCCTCTCGCCGACTTTACGAAGGCCAACTCAGGACGACAAGCTTCACCAGCTAGAGGCATGTACTGCACGAAGATCTTGAACTCCACTGGCCCCCATGATTCCTTCATCGGCGGCACAGCGGCGGCGTCTATGTCCAACCCCGCCACCTCCTCCGAGCAGCTGTCGTCCGCGACAACACTAGTTGAGATCTCTGCCTTTCACTGTTTCTTTGTCATCTTTTTCGCGTGTGGCTCTGCCACCTGTTGGGCGCAACGGCCGTCGGCGGTAGCACCCTCGGCGGCCTGCTTCTCGCGCTGCTTCCGGGCCTTCTTTTTTTGCGGCGGCTTGCTGAGCGCGGAGCTTGTCAAGCTCCTTCCGGCGCTAGTAGGGGCGCTTAATTTTTTTGATTATGTCCGTCCACTGTTTTCCGGTGGGGGGATGACCTTCACCGTCCAAGAACTCGCTAGCGACCTAAAGTGGGTGGGACATAGTCATATACAAAAGTTCTCGTGTCAGGTTGTGATAAGTCGGGCAAGTGGGCAAGGCGGGCGGGTACATCAAAGATCACGCCCGTAACTTCCGCCTTGATGTCCAACCACCTCTCTCATATTCGCACCGAGCGCGAAGGGTGGCACCGCAGCTCCACGCTTTGTTCGGCTGTTACCTTGCCCCCTGCGAAGAGGTACTTCATGCGGCCGAGCGCGAGCTGCTTGAAGAGAACTGCGGCACGCTCGCAAAGAGGCACCTCCACCCCCTTCAGCCCGCCATCGGGCGCCTCCTTCTTCGTGGGCCCCAGCTCCGAGGCGGAGAGGGACGCCTCAAGCGCAACTTGTTTCTCCGCCTCATTCCAATGCCAACTTCCGGCTTGCGCGGCCCCCTCTTCGGAACGTTTGCGCCAAGGCATATTGGGCGGACTGTGCTAGCGATGCTGCGGGGCTGTGGGTGGTGGGATATGCGTAGCGATACTGCGTAGCGATTATTTCCAGCTACATGGGGAAGAGCCCCGCGCGACGCGAGGAACGGGATATACTGTAAAATGTACTAGTTTCTAGAGCCGTGTACCTCCTCCCGGTACACGGCTCGGGCAAATAGGAACAAGCCTTCAAGCCGTGTTCCTATTTGCCCGAGCCGTGTTCCTATTTGGGCGGTACACGGCTCGCGAGCCGTGTACCGTAATGTGAATACCTGTAAAAGTGATATTTTCGGTACAGGGCTCGCGAGCCGTGTACCGCATGTTTAATGTGAATACCGGCTTTAGTGTCTGATCATCATACTGTATGAATCGCTCAGCGTAGTACTTAGTGCCTGATCAACATACTACACTCCTCCACAAAAGTCCGGACATGCATTATGCCAAGCATAAGCTAGTCAAGAACACGCTCCCCTCTTACCACATCAAGCACGACGATACCCGAGTACCACCCAATTGTAGGTGAGCCGAGAAGCAAGCAGTAAGCCGTCATCCGGGGTGGTTAAACCTCAGCTTAAAGCGGGTGCCGTCGGTGGAGTTTGTCGAATTAAGCCCATAAAAGTCCCGGGAAAATGTAAACTACACACGTCCTTCTGAGCGCCACGCTTGGGCATTGCTCAAGCGCTCATACCAAGCTGCATATTACTCTGTGTTCCACATAACCTTACTTTTGGGGCTTTTTGAAGGGGGTTTGGAGGCGTGGTGCCGCGCGAGGCTTGGTTTGCGGGTGTGTGAATAATAGAGCACGGGTGATGTTTTTGGAAAGCAAGCGAGCAAAAACGCACATGACGCAGGTTTGGATAAACACTGCACGCTCTAATTGAAATTGAAATTGAAATTGTTTACAACATGTACCGTATGCGCCGGTTTTACACCAAAAAACCGTATGCGCCGGTTGTTGTCTCTCGGCCTTCCCAACTATGCCCTACAGGGAACTTACAAGTCTGGGCTAGACCGTGAACCACCTATGTCCAACCTCTCCAAGGGTGTTCGGGGGTTTTACTCCCCCCCGGGGAGGGTATGATGCGGGGTGATGGTGGTGTGCAAGTAGGGGCTTGAGGAGGTGCATTATGTGGAGGCGCGGCGAGAGGTCGTGCGGGATTTGCTGCGGTAGACAAGGAGGAGATGATGCAGCCATTGGACGGTGTGCGTATGGAGTGTGGAAAAGATGCGAGATGTGTCGAGTCGTGCTTTGGATATGAGTTTGTCATGAGGGGCGGTGCGGAGGGTGAGGAGAGAGGTGAGACTTGCGATGGTGGATGAGTGCGGTGTGCCCGTGCGGCTCATGACAATGGGGAGGATGTCGACTTCGGTACCTGGCCAGTGGTTGCGGATGGCATTTGCGAGGGGTGTGTATTTGTCCCTAATCAAATGGGCTGTGTGTGAGAGGTTGTGGTCGGTGCAATACTTCCAGTCCCCTATCTGAATTTTCTTTATAGATGAGTATCGGCGGCGGCCGTTGGTGTGACCGACGAAGCGAGGTTCGAGGAGGCGAATGAAATCGGGTTTGTGCGCCGGGGGTCGTAGCGCGGGCGGGAGAATCTCGGGGGGGAGGATAGCGGGGCACGAGGTTAGGGAGTCGGGCGAGAGACCTTCGTCAGCAGCTACAAGGCGGGTAGGCATGTGGGTGGGGTGAGGGGGGTGACAGTCAAGAGGGGTGTGGGTGGGAGTGGGGTGGGTGAAAGATTTGATGGGTTCCTTACCGAAGTCTGCAGTGATGGTCTCCCAATGACCTCCGTTGTGGCGTTCTAGACTTCTAGGAGAGATAGTAGGAGTTGCAGCGCGCTGTTGTGGCGGTCGTGCCTTAGGCCAGACATGGATGGGCAGTTACTGGCCATGTGGCCGTTGCTGGTGAATTGGCCACACATGGGACATCGCATGGTGGGGTTGTGTGTGAGGAGGCGGGTGTTGTGGACTCCCCATATGAATTCTTGCTTGTGGGTGAATTGGGTGTTGGTGAGTGTTGTGAGTTTTTTGTGGAAGGGAAAGTCGGCACCATCTGCCGCGGCGCGGGCGAGGAGGGCACCGTGTTTGGATGTTTGTGAGAGGGGTGTATGTGTGTGTTTACAGCTGTGGGTGTGTGCGTCGGCTTTAAGGTTGTTGTATTTGTAGGGTATGGGTTCCCCTTGGGTTTGTGGTATGACGGTGAAAGGCCAGGTCCAGTGGCCTATTGACACGTCCGAGCCTGTGGTGTATGTGGTATCTGGTGGTTGACCATCTGCAGCTTGGTTAGCGAGTGCATCTGCGAGGTCGTTGCCTAGTGCACGCTCTAAACATGCGAGGGTGATTGGCTTAGGGGAGGGGCGAGGTCCAATTTGGCCGTTAGGGACGCATAACGTTGACGGTGGTGTTTGGAATGCTTGGGTATGTGCTTGTGCCAACCACACCCGCCCCACGCGTGGCACGCGTCGGGAATAAGGCTCGGAAGTCAGTAGGATTGAAGAATTGTTAAATATATCTCGACAAACCCCGCACAAACCGCCTCATGAGGTGAGTCCAATTCGATTGGTGTTACTTGGCACTGAGGCTCAGCTTTGCCGCGATAATTTGTAAATACAAATATTTCATAACAAATTAATTTGTGGGTATTTGAACTCCGTGCGTTCAATGCGCATTGAAAAGACGCGTCCAACGGTACCTAGTATAAAATGTTTCAACCATATATGAGTAAGATGTGATTGCTTGAACATTGTGGCCGAAAGCGGCTTGCCCTTGGGTTGTGCGCATATCGGTGGAAAGTCTACATACGCGATTTCGTGCGATTCTGTTAAACCGTGCACACACGATCAGTAAGGAAGATAACTAACGCGCACGTAGTTACAGTCACAGTCACGCAAAAAGGGACAGTCACATAGACAACCAGCCCGAGGCGTGCTGTCGGGACAACATATGTGCTAGAGCAGTAGCCTAGCGACAACTCCGTACCGAATCAACCATGTTATCGGTATGTCTGATCTAGACATGTACTAATCATATCTAGAATAGCTTGCAGTAGCTATCTGCAACTAATAACTATATAAGGGGCGCCCGCCGGCGGCGCAGCGGCGGCGGCCCCGGAGGGGGGTGCGCTCGGAGGCCCGTCGGCATCCCCTCACCTCCCCGTGGTGGGCGCTGGAAACCCCGTAGCCGTGCCAGGCCTTGCACGGTAGGGGGCTAAGAGGGCCGACAGCTCGATCCGTGGGATCAGCAGCTGTCGGGAAAGCCCTGTACAGAGGGCTTTTGAAAAAATAATTCCTGTGCACTACCGGCGCCAAGATCTCCCGCTCGGCCCGTCCGATATGTTTTTTCGCGTACATATACTCCTAGATACAGCCTTACTTTGAGGGGTGGGGCCTTTAGTACGGCAGCGTTGATGGCGAGGAGGGTACGGCCGGATCAGCGGTGGGAGGCGGGTGTTGGAGCTGGTGGTGGCCAGCCGGGAAGCAGCGCCAGGAAAGGGCGCTCGCTAGCCGTCGACTAGCCATGTGCCGGTCGAACCTTGCCGAGGGGTGAGGCAAGACATGGCACAGGTCGGTGGCTAGTCGCAGACGGAGGAGCGGCTATATGAGGCGGCGGCGATCCTCAGGATCAACCGCCGCCGGAAAGCCATGTACGGAGGGTTTTTTTCGGATACTAAAAAACAATGTCCGTACCCGGCGTCGAGCTAGTTGGGGAGCAGCACCAGGGTAGGGCGCTCACTAGCGCGCCGCTACGTCGTCCAGCGTCATCTCCCGGGGGGAGGAGTTAGCTGGGACGGCAAGGAGGACGGTCGCGACGGGAGGAGCGACACGATCTGGCGGCGACGACCCTTTGGGTCGGCGCCGCCGGAATACCCGGCACGGAGGGTTTTGTTTAATTCCGGGCGCCCGCGGCCCGCCGGATCCGGCTACGGTGACCTGCCCCCCCCCCCCCCCCCCCCTCTTCGACACCCACTACCCCGACAGACCTTCATACTCCTAGGGGTCCTTGAGCGTGGGCCCGGGTGAGCGCGGAGGCCCCCGCTCAAGAAAAGGCTGCTCGGTGGACGCGCGATATGAGGGGGGAGGGTACGGCCACAGGCCGGAAAACCGACAGGTACCCGGGTACCAGACAGAGAAAAAACCGGGGAAATGAGCGGGGAAAATTCAGGCGCGGAGGAAGGAGCGCTAGTTTTTTCTATGTCTGTGTGTCTCGGTCCCCCCCACCTGTCCTCGAGGTGATGGGGGACCTCGACACGGAGGACCGCCGCGTCGGTGGACGCGGCAAGACCTTGGGGCGGGGTTTACGGGATGGAGCGGCGGGATCGACGAGCGACCGCGCGAGGAGGGGTTTTTTGCCAGCCTTTCCCCTCCTACCTTCGGCAAGACCGAAGTCACGCGAGAGCTAGATTAGGCTGGCCCGTCGTCCCTCCCGAACGCCGACCGGCCTAGGCCGGTCGACACCCCGGTTCGGCGGGAGCGGGTCGTGCATCGTGAAGGTCGAGCAGCAGTTTAGTTTTGCATTTCTAGACAAGTGGATTTATTTTTAGATCTGCTTTTCTTGATTATAAAATTATTACGCTGTTAGTGCTTAGGTGGGGGAACTGTGGCAATTACTGCGGTTGCTTACATTTATATAACTCCCGAGGAACGTCGGCACACATTGCAGATAGGTGTGTCGATAAGAAATGTACCTTGTCGGAGAGACCCGGGCCCAACTTGCTAATAAGTCCCGTATGGCGAAGTAGAGTGGCCCGTGAGACAGCAGCCGGTCCAGTTTGCCGGGACATGTTGTAAACAATTTCAATTTCAATTTCAATAACTATATAAGGTATTACTTACAACACTCCCCCTTAAGGTAGCTACGGGATGAAGCGTTGCATTGGGTCTTGTCCTCCAAGGATTGCACTTCGGTGTCTTGTCAGTGCACGTCATGGGAGGGGCTTGGTGAACATGTCATCCACCATCTGGTCAGTGGGGAGGTACCTCAACTTGATGGTTCCCCGCTCCACGTGGTCTTTGAGGAAGTGCCACTTCAGACCGATGTGCTTGGTCTTCTCGCCGACCAAGGAATTATGGGAGTACGCAATGGCGCTTTGGTTGTCCTCCCAAATGGTGGTGGTTTCGGTGATGCGAGCGTTGAAGATCTCCCCCATAAGTTGGCGGAGGTGGAGTCCCTCCTTTGTGGCGTCAGCCGTAGAGTAGTACTCGCCTTCATACGTGGATTAGGCCACACATGTCTGTTGTTTGGACTTGTTGGTGATGGGCCCGCGTCCGAGGGTGAGGGGATAGCCCGAAGCCTGAAGGGTCGGTGATGGCCGAGTCGACGGATAGATGTGTGCCGAAGCCCGGGGTGTCTTCCTGAAAGACAGCATGGAGGGAAGTGGTGATGCGGCGTGTTTCCGGGCTGTACACACGGTACCCGGGTGCGTCAGTGGGGTAGCCAACCATGACGCCGCGAAACGCTTCTTCACTGAGTTTTCGACGCAGTTTGTCGGGCACATTGGCGAAGACGGCGCACCCGAAGACGCGGAACCTGGATGCGTGAGGCACATACGACGTAAGGAGGGTGAGGGGGATGCCACCATTGGGGCCGACCGAGCGATTGTACGTACGGTTGCGGAGGTACACAACACCGTTGACAACGCATGACCACATGGAGTTAGGAACGGCCATACTGTGGAGCATCGCCGACGCCTTGTCTCGGATAGTGCGCCAAGGACGTTCGGCTTTGCCGAGCATGTGGTGGGCGTATGGGGCAGAAAACTGGACCCCGACGCCGAGGTGCGCGCACATCTGACGGGTGACTGCAGCTTCAAAGTCAGAGTCCGAGACAAATTTTATGACTGGAGCGAATTCGCCCAATTGGGATGCGCCCGTGCATGCAAGTGCTTGATGTCCGGAAGGATGATTTCCAAGTCCGAACACGCATCGTCCTTTGAATTGGGGAACCGCGCCCACATGTAATGGGTGTGGTGGTCAATGGCGAGCAAGCAATAGCGGAGGCCATGTGGGGAGGGGACGTTGACTTGTCCCCAGAGGTCAGAGGGCATGTTGAGGAGGGGACGGGAGGGTTTCGCGCAAGCAGCGGTGTTGCGCGGTGTAGCTGTGGCTTTGAGTAACAAGCATGAATCGCAAGAAATATTTGTTACATAGCTGGCTAACGCATGGCTAGTCGGGACACCGTATGTGTGCTGGGCCTGCAGACTTTGCATGTTTAGGTGTCCAAACCGACGGTGCCACAGTACAGGGTCACACTCGGCAGTATGGGCAACACTAGGGGAGGGGTCATACACTGTCGTTGCGGAGGGGCTTGAGGGAAGCTTTGGCTAGTGAGGGAGGAGGTAGAGGCCGTTGCCATACGGCTCTAGCACTCCTATTCCTGTGGGAACCACAAGCATACCAATGTCAGAGTCAGAGGGGAAGATGAATCCACAGCCGCTGTGGGTCCGCAACCAACTGACACTAAGCAGTCGGCCGATGCGCTTAGCAGAGCGAGAGGACAAGTCAAGGGTGTACAACGCATGTATAGTGCGGTGAATAAGCCAGCCACAGGCAAGCCGGGCAGAAATCCGTATTGAGCCACTGCCCTTGACGTCAACACCAACCCCTCCAACGCGCAAGGGAGCGGAGGGGGGTGTGAATCGTACGAAGTCACTTTTAAACGCGGTGAGATTGATCAAGCAGCGCAATCGACTACCCAAAGCTGTGAGAGGTTACGTCTCGGGGTGAGGGAAAAGGAGAAGGCTAAGGAGCTGAAGGGGACACTCACCTCATCGTATTCATCGTATATCGTACCTCATCGTATTTGTCATCGTATTCATCCGTGCACTCCTCGAGTGTGAGCAAACTGTTCGAGTCATCGGCGGGGACGTCGCTCAGCAGAGCGGTGTGCGCATAGTGAGAGCCACCAAGGGCGCCGTAGTTATGGATGATCAGCTTGCGCTTCGCAATGGTCCACCGCAGGAGAGCGTCATCCGGGGCAGTGCAAGAGGACATGATGTGGTCCAGGCTGCCGCATGCGCAGCCCCTGTTGGGTAATCCGCGACCATCGCGAAGACCACGTGAGGGGTGGCCTCGACCGTTGTGTGAACCGCGGCCAACAACGACAAAGGCGAAGATGGGAGGTGGTGAGATGTTGGGAGCTGTTGTGTCCGGAGCGTCGTCCTCGTCCATATTGTGTGCCAAGTGGAGGATATTAGCCATCACCTCATCAGCAGACAACATGTAGTCTATGTCGAGCGCGTTGATGACGCATTGTTTGGCATGTCCGTTTGGGCCGTTGCTGGAAATGCCGCGGAGCATCAGGAGACCGAAGTTGTGAGGGTGGATGGCAGCGGAGCCATCAACCATCCGACAGGTCTCGTTGAAGTCGTCGAACGTCTGCCGCATGCAGTGGACATAGTCACCGAGTGACTCTCCATGGCGCTTTATGACCATCAGGTTGTCCAGCAGAGACATGGAGCGAGCAAAGGACCGACTGTCGAGTCGTTCACACAGTATGTCCCACGCGGCTGCGTCGCAGTCATGACGTGCTGGGGGGATACACTTCATCGCTTGGTCAGCGCGTTGGTTCGGGCTGGCTGCATGAAGAAGCAGTGTGTAAGCGTAGTGTTGCGAATGTTCGTCTAACCAAACGCCCGAGTCGCGGATGGGCAACTGTGGGATGAGGTATGCGGCCTTTATGGAGAGAAAATTAAGGAAGTTCCTCTTCCACTGCTTGAAGTCCGTGGTCGGTCCCATGATAGGGACTGACATCTTCATGGACCGGTTGAGGGCGTCCTTGTCGAAACCGGTAGCCTCGTGGGCCACACGGCCGAGGACCACCGGGTCAATGGTGGGGCGTAGGCCACCACGGGTGGTGTGACCACCTCGCTGGGTAGGAGGCGAATGCCGGCCAGGGAAGGGAGGAGGTGGTCCGCCGAAGAAGGGAGGAGGTGGTCCGCTGGGGAAGGGAGAGTGGCCGGCCATTGCACGCGGCAGGCCGTACGGGTGCGGGAGGCGGGGACGCGGGGCGGCGGCGCCTCCGGGAGAAAAGGTCCGGGGGTCGGGAGGGCATACCGTGCGGGAGGGTATGGAGGAGCTGGTGGAAGGTGTTCCACGGGCAGCTCGTGAGGCGGTGGTGCGCTCTGCGCATCGTGGCGGCGGTGTGCGACGGGGGGGGGGGGGGTCGCCAACAGCAGCTGCATTGACAGCAGCGGCGTGGGCCGTCTGCGCGTCCAGCCGAGCGCCGGGAAAGAGAAGTCCTTGTGTGGGAGGGGCGTAGCCAAGGGGGTTAGGGAGTGGCTGTCGCCAGGGGGGTCGAGTTGCGCATCGCGACGACGCATAGCGAAAGAGGGGTCCGCAGCAACAGCAACAGCAGGAGCAACGTCAGCGGACTGCGCGTCTAGGCGGACGTTTATGAGCGCCATTTGCTCCAGGACGAGCGCGAGGGTAGCATGGGTGGGAACGACATAGCTATGCTAAGAGCCTAGGTCAAGGGAAGCAGGAGGCAAAACAGGTGGAGAGTCGACATAGCGGGTTTTCGGCGCCATTCGACATAAGACGAAAAAGAAAAAACTGGAAAAACAGGCAGCGGTAAAAACCGCTAGCCGGACTTGTGCCCAACAATGGTTTCAGAGAGACGGCCTGATGCCCGCCGACCCCTCGGCATGATGCCCCGGGGTGTCTCAAAGCACCTTTTTTGTGTCCTCCAACCAGTGTGGGGCACAAGTCGGGGCCGCGGCCAGTGCATGTGGAGAGATGCGCTGGCGGCTGAGTCGCTAATAAAATATATAAACATAATAAGCTAGGGCTGTCGTGCACCCTGTGTATGCGTATTCACCTGATAGTGCCCCCCCCCCCCTTTTCCAACTTGGACATGTGTGCACCCTGTCCACACACGACGAGTGCGTCGGTGTAAGTGGCTGTATGGCGTCCTCGAGCGGCTGACTTGGGTGGGGTGGAGGGTGGGTTTTAAAGCGCAAATTATATTGGCGATACCGCCGACCACAAGGTGAAAGTACTAAGTGTCTATGTAAATTCGCCTTCTGCGGGAGAGGTGGCGATCGCAGCTCGCCGAACCATGTTGTCGAGCGTGAGTGTCGTGAGGTTTAACCATAACATGTTAAACCGTGCACACACGATCAGTAAGGAAGATAACTAACGCACACGTAGTTACATTCACAGTCACGCAAAGGGACAATCACATAGGCAACAAGCCCGAGGCGTGGTGTCGGGACAACAGAAGTGCTAGAGCAGTAGCCTAGCGACAGCTCTGTACCGAATCAAAAAGGTTATCGGTATGTCCAATCTAGACATGTACTAATCATATCTAAAATAGCTTACAATAGCTATCTGCAACTAATAACTGTAAGGTATTACTTACAACAGTTTCCACCACAGCGGCCTGCCCGCCAACACCTCCTCCCTCCGTCGCCTATGCATTATATTTGCGCGACCATCGCATCATCATTCATATTGCGGCGTCGTGCGCCCGTTACTCTTTTCGTCTAACCAGCACGGCGACTGTTTGAAAGAGTGTGCCGCACGGGTGCGGGCGCGATAACCCTAAGTACGCAAGCCCGGCAGTGCTCGAATTCGCCCCTCGTAGTTGTCTGCGCATTCCATTTTGCGCGCAAAAGCATTGCCTGGGATTTCAGGAGATTTGTCAATAAAATCGACGCATGGTTACATTTTCTACTTGCGAAGGTGCGAAATCTTGTCCGGACTTTCGTGGAGGAGTGTATATCAGTGACTCAGCGTAGTACTTAGTGCCTCATCATGATACCTTATCAATGACTCGGCGTAGTACTTTGTTCTGCATTACCTCATAGAGACCAACGGGGGTTGAAGTAATACAGAAGCAATACCCACGGGACGGCCCGCGGCCATAGTGTCCTCTCTAATGCCGAGGGTGTAGTAGCAGTCCACTAGGTATAGAGAGACGAAGTAGTCGCCCGGGCGAGAGAGGTGACGGAGGTGCTGGAGTGTTTCGCATGACATTTGAACTTCGCGCATTACTTGTTGAGTTCGCGTATGTCGATTATTAAACGCCAATTGTTGACGCCGGGCTTGGGGACGATTAACATTCGGGATACGTAGCGGGGGTTGTGGGCGCGCTCCCAAGCACCGCATGCTTCGAATCGCGGAAGTTCTGTCGCTAGGAAGTTTAGATGGGGCTGGGTGGCGTCCCCCATGGAGACTCATTGGTTGAATGGTTTGGGACGTAGGTTATCTTCGAATTTGACCCGCACGCTATGGCGGATCCAATTCACGACTTGACCGCTCGCGCGGATATGCTCCAACTTCCGCAATTTTAGCCGCACGCGGTGACGCATGTAGTTGGATGACGGAGAGCAGGAATCGGCGCGGCGGGCCACACCATCATTTCTTCGTGGGTGGCTTGGTACCGTCGCCGGGCTTAGTTCTTGTAGCGACAAGTTTTGGTGCACCAATTGCGGCTTGGCGTTTGTCGGCTGTCGCTTTCTTCGCCTTGGCGTCCTGTCCGGGTGGCTTGTATGGCGTTGCCTTCGCGAGCGTCGCTCTAGATGCTGCCTTGTTGGCGGCGTGCATGCTAAACTCGCTTGGCGTGGCTCATCAAGTGGGCTAGAGACCGCGGTAGGGCGCGGGCGGCAGAATCGCTCGTGTACGAGCTCGGCGAACACGCGGTCCGAATCCGAGCTCGTTTGTCCGCCCTTGGTGAGGCGGAGGAAGCCCAATCTAGTACGGGCGGCCTCCTCCGTCGATGCTTGGGTGCGATGACCCGCTCTGATGAAGGCAACGGCTGCTATCTACTCCGTCGATAAAGGAGGGCCGGTTGGCAGCGCGTTTGGACCCTCGCTAATTGCCGGGTTGGTATAGGTGTCGAAGAAGGCATAGTAGCCTATGTGGAGGTACTCGTCGTATCCCGCTTGTGATCTCCTATCGTTAAGGAGTCGCGCCGTGTCGTCCGTCAGCATTCACAGGCAGGGCTCGAGAAGCTCGGAGTCGTCGTTCCGCGTGTCGATAGATGGCTCTTGGACCTCCTTACTACCATGAGTCGCAATGGACGCGTCAGGGGGAATGGATTGTTTATTGTTGCTGATTCGAGGGCACATTGGAGCTGTTAGACGCCGAAGATGTGCAAGTAAGGCGGTGTTAGACGCTTCAATTGGCTCAGATATCATGAGTTCCAGGGTCGAAACTTCAGTTTGATTATGTGAGATAGTATGTTATTCAATGACATAGGGTAGAGCCTCGACTCCATAAGCGGAGGTAGAGTGCTCAGGCAACATGTTGTTAACCGACGACTTAGAACGTGGGGAAGTGTCTCATGCCGCTCGAGTGCGCATGAGACGATGTAAACTGACACCGTGCTCGACTACAAGAGTCGAGACTACAATTGCCTGAGCCAGATGGGCGTGCGCAAAGCAGAGAGTGCTAGTGCTCGGGGGTTGCACCGGCTTAAGGATCGCCGCTAGTTGGGTTGTTGGAGGCGGGGCTTGGGGCGTTGCGCGAGGCGTTTCCCTAGTCATCGAGGGTTACTTCGGGGTTTGGGTAAGACGCACCCCTTTTAGTGTAACGCTTAACCGCTACTCCGCTAGGGTGTGCGTTCTGTCACATTTGTAAGTGATTTTTGTAAACCTCTAGATTTAAAACAATCTGACTAGATAAGGTAATGGTACTGCAGTCAACGTACTGCTCGGACTGCACCTGCCGCATTTTCTACCGTACCGCTACTCGTTTTGTTGAAATTTCAGTTATTACCGTAGTGGGTTCGTTACCAAGCACTTATTCGTACATACGTACAGTACGGGCAGAGTGGACCCAGACATAATGTACATGGGTGGTGATGTAATAGTACAATACCTGGGCTGTACCGGACTGTGTCGCCACATAAATAATATGAAGATACATAGTACTCGTACCCGTAGGTTTTGGAGTGTACAAAATGTAAAGCATATACGTACTACTCGTGACGGATGCTCGTATGTCAATGTGTACTATCATGCCGTCCTGCGCAGCGATTTGACCGACGAACCGACTACCCCGTCACTCTAGTTGGTAGACGTACATTCTTACAAGAAAAAAACAGCGGAGACCAGCAAGTAAAAACTAGTTGGGAGACGCACATTCGTCTTACACATATAGCACCGGAGACCACTAAGTAAAACGTAGTTGGTAGACTGTACTTCCGGAGTATCGCTAATTCGCTACCTCATCGCAGCAGCGGCGCAAGCCTATTGTAGCTCTTGCTATTTGTCGTACTCATATTCTCCACTCATAGACTTCCCGCAGTAGGAGCTCATCCTACTTCTGCTGCTCAGCTACGACGCCGCCCTTCCGACCGCGACCTTCCGTCGTTTTCCTAGAGACCGCGGCCCCCATACCGCATCTTTGGCGGAATTTTTGGTCTTTGAGAGTTTGAGGCATCATATTTGGCACCACGTTCTGTATAAGCTCGTCCAACCGAGACAGTCAAACAATTGTCTATTGTCACACCTTCGTCATATTGACCTAATACCCGACAGGCTGCTTGAGACTTCCTCATCCGCCACCTGTGACGACGACGACAGTCTATCGAAACAATGGTTGAACAGGTCGCGAGCCGGAAGCGGCGGTTGCTCATGGAGCCGATGGCGACGGCCACGCTGTCTACTCATCAACCGTCGTATAGTTTTGCAAGATCTGACGAGACGGCTCCCGCTGTTGAGCGCGTCGCCAAGCGCCCAGCCTCGGAGCGAGTGGTGGACGACGACGACGACAACCGGAGCGCGCAGCTGGAGGCCCTCTGGCAGCAGGGGCTCAGGGAGTTGCGCGAGTTCAAGCGCCGGGAGGGGCACTGCCGGGTGCCGAAGCGCTGCAAGCAGTACCCTCGCCTGGCGAACTGGAGCGCGAGTCAGCGTCAGCAGTACGGTCGAGGGAAACTGAGCTCGGAGCGGGTGGCGCTGTTGGAGGAGGAGGGCTTCGAGTGGGCCGGCCCCGTTCGCGGCGCCCCCAGCCTAGCCATGCAGGCTACATACAAGGGGAAGTGGGTGGCGATGCTCAACAAGCTTAAGGAGTTTGTGCGGCGGGAGGGGCACTGCCAAGTGCCGTCGGACTCCGAAGATTACCCCAAGTTGTACAGTTGGTTGGTTACGCAGCGGTCGGATTTCCGTAAGGGCGTCACCAAGCCGGAGCTGCTTGCGATGATGCAAGAAGCGGGCTTGGTGTGGGTGTTGACGTGGTCGCCACCGAGGACGACGGCCCGGGAGAAGTGGATGGCCAAGCTTGAAGAGCTGAGGGAGTTCAAGCGCGCGGCGGGGCACTGCGAGGTGGAGATGGAGGACAAGAAGACGGCCGCTCTTGGGGCGTGGGTGGGGGAGCAGCGAGAGCAGCGTCGGAAGGGGAGGCTGAGCGCCGAGCTAGTGGCGTTGCTTGAGGCGGAGGGCTTCACTTGGGGGGAGGAGACAGCCAAGAGTGGGAAAAACAACATGCGGTGGGCCAAGAGGCTGCAGGAGCTGAGTGAGTTCGCCGACCGGGAGGGACACTGCCGCGTGCCGCGCACCTATGCGAAGAATCCCGGGCTAGGTCGGTGGGTGGTTAAGCAACGAACCAAGTATCGGCACGGATTGCTGGAGACGGAGCGGGTGGCGATACTGGAGGACATGGGGTTCGAATGGGGTGTGGCGGGGCGCACATGGTGCCGGATGTTCCAGGAACTGCAGGAGTACACGCACAGGGTGGGGGACTGCATGGTGCCCAGGCGCTTCAGGGGAAGCCCTGAGTTGGGAAGGTGGGTGTCACACCAGAAGAAGCAGTTCCTCAAGGGCGCACTGAGTGCGGAGCGCGTTGAGCGGTTGAAGGAGCTCGGATTCGAGTTTCAACCGTTGAAGAGCGCCACGCAGCGATGCCTCCGCCTGCCACACCATACAGGTGGGGTTAAAGAGAGTACTCTAGAGCGTCGGGGCGATGAGGAGGTGGCTGATGTGGGGGAAAAGGAGGGGGGCGAAGCGGAGTGGGCGGCGAGGCTTGAGGAGCTGAGAGAGTTTTCGCGGTACCAAGGCCACTGTGCGGTGCCTTTGGATTACGAAGACAACCCAACGTTGGGGGCGTGGGTGTCTAGGCAACGGAGGCTGCACCGAGCGGGGAGACTTGGCAGCGATGCGGTGCGAATGTTGGGGGCGCTTGGATTTTGGGCGGCCTCCTCGCGCAGCGGATTGAGTGATACCTCTGAGCAGCTGGTCAGAGCAGGCGGATCGTCCAGTCTGATGTCGGATTGTGACGAAGAGGATGACAGCGACGTTGACGAGGACGACGACAGTGTCGGCGACGAGGACGACGACGTGTCCGAAGCCGGGGCTATGGAAATGTGGACGGTAATGTTTAGGGAGATGCTGGGTTTCCGGAAGGTGGAGGGCCACTGCCGCGTGCCCGTTGACTACGCGACCAAGCCCGAGCTGGGGGAGTGGGTGAAGAGGCAGCGCGAGCTGTTCTACGCGTGCGAGCTTGACAGGTGGCAGTTAGTTCAGCTGGAGGGCGCCGGGTTCGAGTGGGACCCGCGTGACAACCATTGGTGGGGTCGGTTCGAGGAGCTGAAGAGGTTCAAGCGGCGGGAGGGGCACTGCCGGGTTCCTCAGGGGTTTGAGGCTAGCCCAGCGTTTAGCGGGTGGGTGCATGATCAACGCGTGAGGTTTCATGAAGGCAGACTGAGCGTTGAACGGAGGGATTTCCTAGAGGGGCTGGGCTTTGATTTGGGGCATGGCGGCAGAGACCACGGAGGCACTAGTACGAAGTAGACAGCCTTTTTTTTTAGGGGGGGGGGGGGGGGGGGATATCCCACTTGATTTCACTAGACCCTTTGGCTTGCGCTCATGTTACAGCGGGTGGTACTCATGTTTCTAACGCTTCCGATTATTGGGCTGGACACAACCGTGAATAAAGCGGTCGCAATCAGATTAGATGGGACTGTAATCGAACGCTGCTGCATCCACGATAATTGCGAGTCAAGCATACACAGCAGTTTGAGTGCCTCCAAAAACAAATAGTGGGTTGCGCAAAAACACAATTATTACAAACCTATGGGTATTGGTATCATCTGGATGGACAAAGCATATGGCCCAGCATATGGCATCTGGGTGTCGCGAGTTTTCATATGGCCCAGCTTGCGACCTCGGCGTCCCCCGGTTCCACCAGCGGCTTGTCAATCAACTTGATGACGCTCTCCCCGCAACGAGGGCATTCCGCGGCGATGAGGTCATCCACCTGTCGGCGCAACGTGAGCACAGCCTCGGCCGGCTGCTTTCCCGTCGCTGGGGCTGTGGCAGCGGTGGGTTCCAATTCCATCAGCCGGGACGCTAAGCCGGAGATCACCTCTCGCTTTGCTGCGCCATGCAGCTCCTTCACCTGCAGGTTTCACACCGCCATCCTCGTCACACCTCACTCCATCGACCATACACCACATAATTTCAAGTTCAACCACCACCAAAAAGCAAAGCGTATCCGAATACAAAAATACAAACACACACACACACACACACACACACACACACACACACACACACACCAACTATCAAACTCCATGCCCTCGCAATCGACATACATGAAAGATGTGGCGTAGTCAAAGGGGGGGGGGGGGGGTCGTCGTGATTGAGGAAAGCGACTCGCCTCTTCTAGCAGGCAGGTTGAATGAAATGAGGAATTGCAGGGGAAGACATAGAAGGGTGGTATGGCTCCCAGAGTAGCAGGGGCACCGGGAGTAGCTGCCGTGGCGGTGGTCAGCGCTCCTACGGCTGCCCCTTTCGCCATCGGCGGCCCCCCGGCTGCCAGGCTGCGTCCACAGCGTTCACAGGGTGAGTCCAGGTCCACCACCGTCGCCCTCTGCTCCAGGGCAGTGAGGTCCTTTCGCAAAACATCGGCGATCTCTGTGGCAACATCCATTTCGGTCTGCCAAAGAGGCCACATCAGTGAGTCGGCTGGTAGGCAACATAAGGACTGCCACAGACAAAAGAATAAACCAATCAGGCTGCCTGACCGGAAGGGACTGAGATAAAGTTGGGAAACAAACTTTTAGATCCTCAATCTGACGGTTGTACTCCTCGAGGGATGAGCAGATGGCATCCTTAAACTCGTCGATGAGGACAAAATCGGGGAAGAAGGGCAGAATGTCCTCAATCTTGAGCAGCCCGTTGGTCTCCTTCAGAAAGTTGACGGCCTGCCGGATCCGGTGCCTCTGGTCGCCTTCTTCCGTGTGCGACTCGACCAGGTGCCGCGCAATGGTGAGCCACAGCTTTCGTCGCAGCGGCGCGTCGTCTTCTGGCAGATCCGCCACTTGCTTTGCTAACTCCACATCCACCTACCGTTGCCAGCATCAAAGTGGCAAAACAACAGAAGTCTTACACATAGAGGAGATGATAGAAACGGGATGCGAAGCAAGCAAAGTATCGGTTGCGAAAAAGCAGACAGGACCACTACGCGAGGGGCACACTTCAAAGCAACGCAAGCGAGAGAGATATGGGGGGCTACACAGGGTGAGACACACGCAGGAAGGGTGTACCTTGATGGCCAATGCAGTGGCATCCTGGTACATACCCATGTCGCTCAGGAGCTGCACACATGCGTGCTGCCTTTGGGCGGGGGGCAGGCCATAGATCAGGTCACACTGCCCGAATACGCAGTGCTCACACATGCGTAACTCGGTGCAACACCAGTAACGCGCGGCGTGCAAAGATTGATTGTCAACATGTGAGGTGACTACACGCCTGACGCATGCCCGCCCCTTACCTATTACGCTCCCTTGCCAGGCGCAGGGCAAACTTGGCATCATAGTAGGGCGTTCCTAACGGCCCCTTCGCCTGTTTCAGGTATGCCAAGAGGTCTGCCTCGTCGTCCTGAAACGCAGGGCATCCAGATTAAAGTCAGTTAATTCGCGGCTGCGCAACGCAATAACACTTGCTGACTCCGTAAGCTCTATGTCCCTGAACTATCGCGCCCATTTCGCTTCCTGACCTTAGCTGAGTACAGCGATATGGCAAGGTTGTGCAGAGCAGCGTCGTCAGAATGGAGGTGGTGAATGCAAAACTCGATGTAGCGGAGCGCTTCGTTTCTGCACAATGTCGTTGTCGCCTGCCACAGTGAAAATCGCCAATCAGTCGGGGCCACAATGCAACCGCTGCGTGCCATGGCAGGCACGATGAACAGGATAAAGTTATAAGAGAGGGTAGTTAAGCACTGTTTCATCAATAAATCTGAGAGAAAGGCTGGCAGAGCAAGGAAAGAAGAGGGGGGAGCTAGAAGGGAGGAGGGCTCACCGGCTCATCACATCGAAGCAACGCTGGCATCAGCCGGCGTGTGTCGAGGTTGCTTCCGGTATGAATCCAGGCGTCTACTGTGTCGGTGGGTGCAGCCACGATGAGCACGGGTGCAAACTTGTATACGAGTTCGAGAGATACATTGGGGCGACGCAAAACCCCCAGCGCGCGGGCCACCTCCCCCCGCTGCATCAGATGCTCGATGACAGTTTCGTTGTCGTCATGCATGGCCGCAAAATGCAGCAGCTCGTCCAGCCGACCGTAACTGGCCAACAAGGCGCTGGTGGTGGTCTCATCCAGCACATCACGGTATTGGGTGAGGAAGGAGCGGAGCTGGTCGATGAGCCCCTGCAACGATCAAACCAAGCGGTCATGCGCTTAACAAATACACAACAAATACACAAAGACACACATACGCACATTCACGCATACACACAAACTAACCTACACGCACGAACGTACGCACGCACACTCACACACACATACAAAGGCACACACAAACACACACACACACACACGTGTAGCCCAAGCGGCCAAGCTAGCTCATACAGGTCTGAAACGGTATCGACATGCTCAAATGGTGTGCAAGCATGCCGAGCAGCTGAGCCTGACCTGGCACTCTGCCCCGCCTTCGCCCTCATCATTAAGCAGCGCCCGATTAATCTGATCCAATTGCAGCTCTGTCAGCCAAGTCGCCACCATCGTCGCTTGCGCTCGGTCATCAGCCGTCAGCGCCTGACCAGAAAGGATGCAAACACACTAAAAAACTGGTTTCTTCTCAGTCTCTACACCATAAACCCCATCCCGCTCAATCTGGCCCTTGCTAACGCGTCGCCTCGAGATTGCAGTTAAGTTCAGGTGCAGCCCCGATCGCACCTCGAGCTTGCAGATGAGGAACTCATGCAGCGCCGCAGGGTTGCCGATGTCCACGAACCGCAACGCCACCTGTTCAAAGGTAGGCTTCATGGTATCCAGCCGCGCAAACAGGCGCGCAGCCTGCATGTAGTCTGCATTGTTGAACGCTGCCTCTGCCTGTTCTGTCCACACGACGTTCTTTTGATCCACGGAATCGCAGTGCGCCGCTGCTTGCTCGTATTCCGCCCGGGCGAGGTAGATCCTCCACATGTCGCGTGACTCATGACGAACACTTACCTGTGGTGGTATATAAGTAGGGCAGACGGTGTTCGCGTCACTGTGGCACCATCCACACATCAAATACCCGAGCTGACTAGGGATGGCTTGCTGTTGATGGTTGGGGGTAAGCAGGGCCAACGGACAGCACCTCATGCAGCGCTTCTCCGGTGTACATTAAGATTGTCGAACTGGCAGTGTCAATGCTGAGACCCATCGGCGTGCCAGCGAGCCCCCGAGCTGCACTACCCACCATTGGCACCTCCTGGATGACCTGCTTGTTAACCTGTGCCGCAGACGACGGATGACAAAGGAGAGAATATGAGTGCTAGAAACAGAAACAACAGCAGCAGCAGCTGAATGGGCAAAGCAATCATATCAGCAGCAGATAAAAATAGGCGTTGACCAACTTGACCAGAGTCTCACCTTGTTGATTGCCAACAGCTTTGACTTGTAAAGCAACAAGACGTGATGTTCTGTTACAGCCTGTCCAACACCAGCTCTCTGTCAGCCTATTCCATACATGAACGACCTAAATGCAAATACACACATGAAAACACCCCTTCCCTTTGAGTTCAGTGCCACAGGAAGGGTACATCGCTTCAGATCAGCAGACCATTGAAAAGGGGGGCTCCGGGTGCCGGCTGTTCTCTGGGAAAGGCAGCAGCTCATGATGGCCCACAAAGTCCGCCTCGCTCCACTTAACAGCAGATTGTGGGTGTGAAATATGGCCGTGATAAATCCCTGACAGGGTGCATGATTAACCAATGTGAGCCCTGAACGAGCACAAATTGAATAGCAGCCCAAGCAGTGTGGCCGACAAGGTAATGAACATCGCACAAAGAAACACTTCCCCACCCACCCAACCCCCTAACCCTCGCCGAGGGCCAAACACTAACAAACACATAACACACACCCACACCACTACCACACAAATATTCATACACACCTGGCTGCGCCAACCAGGCGAAGCTGTTGAGCTCGTGGTCCACAAAAAGTTGGCTAGTGTGGGTTTCATCTCCGGGAAGCTCTATGAGAGCCGACAGCGGTATCTAGACATACGAGACAGATCGGTTCAGATAAAGCACACTCGGCCACTGCACTACACTCTCAGATAGGCGGACATCCAAGGAGTAACATGAAAATTAACGACAGCTTACCTTAACCATGCAGAAAGAGGAGGGCGGGGATCTCACCTTTCGGCTGTTGTAGGCGGCAAAGAGGACTTCAAGGTGGGAGTCGCCCGCAAAGAGGTAAAAGCGAGTTGGCGTCACGGCCATGACGACGGTGCGGCCGCTGCTGGATTTCACCTCCACTGTGTTCACAGGCTCACGCCCCTCTCCCAGTGCATAAAGCTGAGTAGACGCGAGCGTAACGATACATAATGCAAGAGTGTGAATGGATGTGATTGCATGTTATATGGGGTGTTTATAGAAACGGGCATATGCGGTGGGATTGGATGCGGCGCGAGCAGTCTCACATGTTTGAAGTGCTTTTCCCTTTTGTCCTTCTCCTCCACCTGAAGCTCTGCCAGGACCCCGTGGGCAGTCCCCACCAGTGCTGGCCTGCAACACAAAGTCCAAAAAGTGCGGCGAGTTTCAATCAGCGACGACATTCGCAGCGAAAAAGAAGGTAAAAGGGTCAGACAGTACGGACGGGGAGGAGGGGAGGGGGGGGGGTCACCCCGTGCTTTGCTCAGTAACTGTCTCCTCGTTCCATCCCACTGATGTCACAGCGACCCCCTTCAGTTTGCTCATCAGCCGTGACTTCTTCCACTTGGCGTGCACGTAGTGGTTCTCCAGCACGACGTCCGTCGAGACGCAGGCCAGCACGTGGAACGCGGTGCCATCCAGAAACACGGCTGACACAGATGCAGCCGCCGCCTTTGACAGCTCTATCTCGGACACTGGAGTGTATGAGACAGGAAGGTGGTGAGCTGAGCCACCATAGTGCCCCACATGCGCGTGTTGAAAAGTCGTGGTGTGCGTCAGGGTAAGCCCGTCCAAGCAAGTTGAGTGCAAGTACCTGGTGATGTGCCTTGAGAAAAATCGTATCGAAGGAGATATCCCCTGGTCGTCCCAACCACCACACAGTCACTCGCTGAAGCCACGCAGCTCACTGCCCCTCGCCCCCGCGCAATGTTCCTCTCCACAATCTGTGGCATTGTCGAATGCACACGTAATGAGAGTGAACCCTCTGTGCATCAGCAACACAATCACCCACTTGGCCACATCATCCCCCCTGACAGCTCCGGACAGCAAAATGCGACTATCTGGGGCAACCTATGGTGATGCATGCGGTGGGCCCCATTGTCCCTGAGGGACGGGTTGCAGCTGTAACCCTATCGAGCTAAGGGTCAGCTGCCTTACTCTGCCCTTTCGTTGACAGTGACAAGGCTGTAGGAGGTGGATTGATCACGGGAGGCGGCGAAACAGGGGAGTCTGCACGATAGATCCAGGGAAATGGGGGCAAGCCTAGCACTGTTGCCGGTCCTATGCTGCCCTGACCACCAAATCAAATAGCAAGGGCTCCGGTGTGCCTTCCAATGAACGTGAGTACTTGAGCAATGGCGCGACGAACCTCGACGGAGAAGATGGGTCGCTCCCGCAGCTGCGCCATCCCCAGGCCCTCCCCCAGCAAATCCTGCCCCCCATCGCCACCCCCGTGATCATATCCATAAGGATCGCTAACGATGCTGGATCCGCCTCCCCGGAAATCTGCGGCGTCCAGGTCCCAGTCGTCCACGATGCTCATTACGACGTTCTGCGAATGAGCGCCAGCTCAGTCGGTACAGGCACAGGCTGGGTCCGCGCCGTAGCGGCAGCAAAGCGTGCACCCCGAAGATCGACTTCCCGAAAGCGAAACTACTCACAGAAAATACTCGCAATTTTTCTTGTGGGTTGCGGTTATCCAGACCGGTGGTGGCGGGTGGCGCGGTGGCGGGTGTGGCTTCTGTGGACACTCGGAAGAGCAACGTCGCGTATTGACTTCGGCAGTACCCGTAAACGTGATACCTGTACCTGTTTCTATCTCCGCGACGCTTTGCAGGAGGGCAATGCTGACGCTGTGGCATGCCTTCCTGGTCCTCGGGCTTGGGTTTTTTTTCGAAACGTGCCTTCCTGGTCCTCGGGCTTAGGTTCTTTCCTCTTTTCTTCTTTTCGCTTGATGGCTTCCACTGCTTTTTCTTGTAAGAATTCCATGTACCTGTTCCGATGACGAATATGCATAATAATAGGAACGGATATTTACGTACGGATGCATGTTGTTTCTTTCGACCAACATCGTCCTTTTCGCTGATGCTGATGATGCAACTTTCAACGCGTGTGCGATTTTGTTCCTGCTTGTTTCCTTCCGTCGATTTCTTGGGGATGCGCGTCGTGAGTTCATGCCGCGCATTTATGTGGTTCGTCATGTAATGCGGGGTTCCTATCTTCGTGATGCCTTGCAAGAGGGTGGTGCAACTGATGTTGCCCGCCTCCCTATTCCGAGGCCTTAGGCTTACGTGCTGCCTCTTTTCTTTCCACTTCATTAGTGGTGAATTCCACTGATTTCGTTGCTATACATAATTACTCAAATTTTGTTCGTGCTTCATGTTAGTTATAATGCTCCTACAATGCTTAATCCTTATTCTTCAAGACCATGGTTGTGCTGAAGTCTTTTCCTGAGAATTCAAACTGAATTGAAGTCACTTAAGGGACTTCACGTGAATTCAACTGAACAATGTTTAGGCCTGAATTCAATTGAGACTTTAGGACCTGAATTTAGGCTGAAGTGACTTCAGTTCGGTTGTTCAACTGAATTCTGGCCCTGAAATGAACTCGACATGAATTCAGGTCAAGACTTCATACTGAAAGCCCGCATGAAGTGACTTGAAGAACCCCCTGCAGCATTCTGAACCCCTCTTACCCCTTCCATGAGCAGGGGGCAGACGTCTAGAAACAATGCGTCCATGCATAATTGGTGGATGACATAGACAAAGGCAAAGGATATATAATATGTAAAAAAGTGTTTTTTTGCATGTTGCATTGATTGATGCGCGTACAACAAGACTGAGCCATCCAAGCGGCACTGGAACTCTACGGTATCGGTACCGGTGTCGCCGTCTACCTCCACATCGACACCGTCTATCAATATTCAGTCACTGCCGGGCTGACTAGCAACACCGCAAGACACCCTAGACGAAGGGGTGCTGCTATCGCGACGGTCGCTTGCGGGCGCAACAAGGGCGAACGGTATGGCGGGGGGCAGCGAGGGGGCCAGGGCGGCCGTTGCCGCAAGACATGGCGTCGTCACATCGGGTTCACTGCCGGTAGCGGGGCTCACTACGGACGCGGCAGGCGGGTCCTCTGTAGCGTCCATGGCAACGTGCCAATAGGGCTGGGGAGGGGGGGGGGGGGGGGGCGCTCCGGGATTGTGGGGTAGCGGTTGGTGTTGGGATGGTGCCGGAAATAGTGGTCAACCCACTATTTATGGCACCCCCTACCCCACCATCCGCTACCCGCTACCCCACGACCATCCCCACCACCCGGAGCCTGCCACCCCATACAACGTACACCCACCACCAATAGGAGGCCTGGAGGGATAAGGCCTATCCGGTGCTAGCTGGCAAGGAGCCAGGTGGGCCACCCACCTACGCGTTTTAGCATGGTTCTTAGGACATGGCACTAATCATTGTTCGAATTGGGATGCAGCCGAGCTCCCGATAAGTACAAATTTTCATACATATGGCCTTATGTAATCCCATGATACAAATATGTTATTTATCAGTACTTACTCAGTACATCGCAACACGGCCACAAATGGGTGACAAATAAAGGTACGCAATATTTCTCTACGGATATCGCCATATCAAAGGGCGGCCGAACAGGGACAGCTCAACCGATTAGAAAAAAAAATCAAATCTAGGCTGACTTCAATCCGGTCGGGCTATTCATGCCACTTTCGCCGAGACTTCATACTGAATTGAAGTCACTTCAGTTCAGGTTGAACTATTGAAGTCGACTGAAGTGAAGTGACTTAATCACAGTACTGAAGGAAAAATGCCACGGCTGTCTTGTAATCGAATCTATTACATGGTAGAGACATATCCATTGCACGATAGCGAGAAAACCGGCCTTTTCTATGGTAGAGATATGTTGTTTTTACTTTTACCTTTCCGTTGACACGCGCGATATTTTGAATGAGTTGGGAGCTCAGCAAGGCAAACTTGATGCGGACCTCCGCACTTCCGCTTTGCTTGGCACGTCTTCGGTCCAGTCGGTCCACGACTACTACTCCTTCGTTGTGGAGGATGGGGCCGATTTGCGCCTATGGCGGCTGAGGTGGTTGATCGCATGGCTATTTTGGTGGCCGTTTGTCGCTTCAATCGCATAGGTGCTTCAAACTCTCGTTCGTTGCGTTTTGAAAGGTATGTCCGCATGCAACATTTCGTGCGTCGATATACTTATGTTCCCTTTCAACGGTTTTGGGGGTGTGCGGCGAGAATTCATGCAACGTCTTTTTCATGCTCTTCATGGTTCTTTGGGTTCCTATCCCCGCGACGCTTTGTAGGAGGGCATTGTTTATGCTGTGGCATGCCTTCTTGTTCCTCATGCTTAGGCCAGTGGTGTATTTTCCTCTTTGCTCCTTGTTGCTTGGTGTTTTCTCACTCCCTTTCTTGTGAAATATTTTGAATGAATAAACTGCTTTAGTGAATGAAAATGTATAAAAAGAAGTACGGCTACCCAAGGATCCTTACTACCTCACCGTAGCGCTTTTGCCGGTGTCAGGACATCTCAATTTGATATCCAGCTGCTCGTCGCTTCCCTGGCTATTTTGGTGGCTGTTCGTCGCTTCCCTGGCATGGGTGCCGCTGACTCTCGCTCCTTGCGCTTTGACAGTTATGTCCGTATGCAACATTTTGTTCGTCGATCTACTTATGTTCCGTTTCGGCGTTTTTTGGGGGATGTGCGACGTGAATTCATGCAACGTCTTTCTGCTGCTCTTCATGGCACTCTGGGTTCCTATCTCCGCGACGCTTTTCAGGAGGGCAGTGCCGACGCTGTGGCATGCCTTCCTGTTCCTCGGGCTTAGGTTTTTTCCGCTTTTCTTCTTTTTGCTTGGTGGCCTCCACTGCCTTTTATTGTAAGTAATTCTGAAATTGGATATCCAGCCTGGCGATAGCGATGATGTATTTTCGGCAGAAATAATTATTTGTGCGGACGATTTTCACTGGAGTGGGCAGGTCAGCTATGTAATAAGGATTAGATTACATATATTTTCTATGGGCAGGTCGGCTGCGCACCTACGCTCCCGCCCCGCAAGCTTTATAATACTTAAGTGTATAGCAAACTGCCCAGCTGGCAATCTGCGGCGGCTTTAATGCACCGGCACCGTTTGAGTTCGCAACTGCCCGCAGCACCAGACGACCGACACACTCCGCTCTCACCTGCCCCCACGCCGCCGAGAACTCGCCCTACAAGTAGCGATAGTTCACTTCGCGTCTGAGCATTTCAGGCAGCTTTGACGGGTTGTATTTCCTTAATATTTACTGAGTAGCTGTCGTGGGCACCGTTCCGCAGCCCGTCATCCAGCATAGATTCGTCCTGTCGTCACGGAATATATTCGCCCGCCGCTCCTTTTGCTTAGAATTGGCACTCTCGGGTCGGGAGTTATGAACGGCCGGGCCGTTACTTCAGCTGCGCCGCTCGCGAGGTGCAGCTCGAACACCACGAGAGCTTCGATGCCCTCTGTAAAATGTAACTTTCGCACTCTAGCAGGTAAGACTCCCGATGGCGGCTGTTTCGTAACCTCCCCTTCCCCCCCTCTGGCGCCTCCCGCGCACAACCCTTAGACTCGCCTGCCTATTGGTCTTGCACACCTCAAGGTTCAACGCGCACGATCTTTCCCACATAGGGTAATGAGTGTTTGGCTGCATTTACCGATGACTTGTGCCGGTTTCTTGTCGTCCAGGGGACGGCACGTATGGGTTCGGGGCTTGCTCTGGACGCTTTAGCGCAGACGGCTTGGTGAGGCCAAGCAGGAGCCTCGGCGTGCGGGCGTGCGCGTCAAGTACGCGCAGCTCAATATTCCCCAACCTCACCTAGGCATGAACTTTGTGCTCCAGTGTCTTTTGAAGCATACATGGCTACAGCCATCAAGGCTTGGAACCACCCGGTGACGTGCTGATCATTTATATTGCAGTCTTTTCATTCCAGCCCTTGTGTGGTGCAGGTGAGAGTGCGGGGAGTAAGGCAACTGTAGCCAGGTCCCTAGCGGGGGCACCCATGCTGGGAAGTAGCAGCTCAAGGCGTAGCAGGTCGAGCTCCAGGGGTGCGCCGGATGGCGAGGAGCCGCAGTCGCCACGCGGCTCTGTGGCGGCGTGCTCCACGCGCGATGGGAGAGGGTGCTCTGAGCTCTTCGCTTCCAAGGTGCGATGGCCTGTCAGAATCTCAAGGGCTGCGGATGCGATGGGAGGGGGCGATCCCGTGGTATTCTAGTTTGCTTAGCCCCTTTTGCTTGCTGGTGTGCTGCCCAGGCATCGACAGTGAGCACGTTAGAATTGGATGGCAGCGATCAGCCCGTTCGGAAGCGAAGGGGGCGGCCGCCTGGCATCCCCGCATGGAACAAAAACAAAAAGATGCCGGACTCCCAAAGACAGTCACTGAGCAAGACGATGAAATCGAAGTGGAAGGACCCTGTCTTTCGGGAGAAGCGTGCGGGGGTGTTTCGGCGAAAGGTGTGCAAAGCGCTATTGTACCACCCACTTATCCATCCCGTGGTTGCAACGCTCTCTCTGTAGCCTTCCCAATCGAATAGCTCAGCGTCCTATATCCGATGTTGACATGATCGTGCGGGCGGACCATCGTAGGAGGATGCCCCTTGGAATAAAGGAGCCTCAATGAGCCCCGACACGTGCCGAAAAATGTCGATAGCGAAAATTGGAACCAAACACTCTGAGGTGAGATCCTTCTAATGTCCTTTCGATGGGAAAGTATGGAGGGGGCAACCTCGCTCTGATGGTCTCTTAATCGTTCTCCGTTGCCATTCGCTGTCTTAGAAAAGGGAGGAAAATAGGGGGGTTGTAATGGTCTGTGCTGTTTGGTAGTTTGTTGTAGTATGCCTTGCTCGGCATAGCAATTCTGACATATGTGAGGATGGGTGTTGCCTGTAGGCCACTCGTCGCAAAATGAGCATGTCGCAGTCAGCCCGGCCATTGCCACGCCACAGCGAAGAGACGATGACGCGAATCAGTGAGAGTCTTCGGGGAAAGCCAAAGACTGTGTCGCACCGCCGTGCTATCGCGTCGGCGGTGAGGAAACGACGCGCCGCGGCAAGGGTGTTGGCAGCGGTGGAGCAGGTCCACCGCGAGCTGAGCAGTGCAGGGGGAGGTCCAGGACGGGAGCCTTCCATGTCACTCAGTTACGACGCCGCGGCCAAGCGAAACAGGAGTCGAAGTAGGGCCAAGGGCACACCTACACGCAGGGAGGTCCTGAATTCCTACAAGTCTCTGCTCCACGAGTACAGAAACCTGCAGGCGGAGCTGCAACCCTGGACGGAGGCGTTTGCGGAGAAAACCGGCAGAAAACCATCCCTCGCGGTGTGTGATAATTTGTGCATGCAATTTTTTTTTCTGCGCTTCATGCACATTTCTACTCTGCGTATGTGTGCACGCGCTGGTGTGTGTGTGTGTGTGTGTGTGTGTGTGTGTGTGTGAGAATGTGTATATTCGTTTGGCTTGTTCGGATGGTGGCTTATATGGATTGTGGATTGTGGATTGTGTAGGATGTGAATAACACTGGCATCGAGTGGCTGATGACCAAGTACAAGCAGTATATCCTCCTGCGGGAGAAGCTGCTGCTGGAGATCCCGGTGTTTCGTGAAAAGGTGGGCGCCGAAGGTGGGGCGCTCCCTGGAGACCTCAACTCACCAGCTACCGTGGTGTCTGGCACCGGGGACAATGCAAATGCAATGGCGAAGATCAATGCCGCGAGGGAGTACAGGGCGCGGCAGGCGGAGGCCGCGGCAGGGGGCAGTGCAGGGCCAGCAGGGGCGGGGAACGCTGATCCCAGGGTGTCAGCCGCTCTGAAAGCTGCGAGCGAGTATCGCAAAAAGAGATCTCTTAATTTGGCTGCAAAATCGAAGGCTGCGGCGGATCTTGCGAGGCCCGGCAAGTCGTCGCTCACCAGTGTCTCGGCGGCGCTGCCGTGGGAAGGTGGGGAAATAGAGACGCGGAAGGATGAGACACCCGCATCATAGTCGTAATGGGTGGGTTTACGATGGCATCGCGTATGGGCTGTGTAGCGGCAAATGAGCGGGCTAGGGTAAATGGACTTGTAGTCGGTTGCCTAGCAGCACTGCCAGATGTCTCGATCTGCCCTTACCTTCCGCTTAGAAGCCTGTCGCAGTCGGGTCTGCATGCCATGTGCTGTGCGTTTTGCCGGGGTGGTGTCCCTTAGTGGCAACGCTGTTTAGGTTTTTGTAGATTGTAATGATCGACCACCATTTGTCTCACTTTCTGTAAAGGAACCCGTTGCCAGCTGCATCGTGTTTCACTGTTTTTCGCACGAACAGTTACTAGTGGGTACTTCTGAATGCATCTTGATAATACGAAACAGTCCTCTCGTTTTCGACCCATTCAGTTAGGCGTCACTTAATTTCGCAGGAGCACAAGAAATTGGAGACTGCAGTTACAACTCCGAGATCGACAATCCATTGGGCGGGGGTGGTCGTGGATTTGCAACCACGTCATGTGTCGTCGTGCATCGCGTCTCAGCCTTTTGCGTAGATTTTCAGGGTTACATCGTACACTATGCTCCACCAGCAGCAAGGATGGGTTTGTGAGAAAAGAAGCCATGATTGCTGCCACGCGTGGACTGTCAAGTGGTTCGCACACGAGCTCCGGTGTTCGCTTCTCTACTAACACCCCTGGACATTTCGCCTGGCGTGAGGGCCTCCTTTTGAGTTTGAGCGAATAAAGTGCATGAGCCACTGAGAAATCCAGAATGGAGAGAATTTGGGCGAAAACTGGCATCGCTGTTTAGGAAATCAGCGCTTGTGGAATTGACGCGACCCACCCCCGTTGGCTGGTGGCATGCTTAAGCGGGGGTCGTGGATACAGCTTTCGACGGTGCCATGAAGTTGGAATAATTCGGGCTGGGCGCCTTAATTGATAATTTGGATCGGCAAGTTCGTGAAATCTTCGTACATGTGTGTGTGTGTGTGTGTGTGTGTGTGTGTGTGTGTGTGTGTGTGTGTATGTGTGTGTGTGTGTGTGTGTGCGTGTGTGTGTGTGCGTGTGTGTGTGTGTGTGTGCGTGTGTGTGTGTGTGCGTGCGCGCGCGCGCGCGCGCGCGTGTGTGTGTGTGTGTGTGTGTGTGTGTGTGTGTGTGTGTGTGTGTGTGTGTGTGTGTGTGTGTGTGCAAGGGGGGAGGGTGGGTAGATGGGGGATGCCTACTATCGTTCTCGTCATGTTTTCGAACGTAAAGCAGTATCATGATTTGGAACACCGACGTGCCTAATACGATCGACTGGAGAGACATGCCAATTTCGGATATAATTCAATCCACACTTATCATAGTCTTACGTTGCTCGACTTTGCGCTATTTTCCTTTGTTCGAACATGCCAATTACTGAAATGGAATGGGATTGCGAGCTACTGCGGCTGAATCAAGAGGTACTGGTATTCGTTTTCTTAGGATTTGTTTATTGTTAAGCTTTTGAATTCCCAAAAACCCGTGTGTGCGTTGGAGGGGGACTTACTCTGTCGGGCAGTTTAGGGAAACTTTGTAGAGAACTAAACACGACTTATATTGTCGAGGGAAAGACGGCGCCGCCTCGGCAAACCCCTAAACCATAACCCTATAACTGACCCTATATCCTACCGGCGGAAACTCAGCGTATGGCGCTAAAACCTGTGGATATATGACATTAATTCAAGACTCTGCACAATCCCGTACGGTATTGGGCTTACTTTAAATGCGGAAGCTGGCTGATCATGTGGGGGGGGACTAAACCAGAATAATAATTTGGTGCAGCAGACTAAAGGGTTTGAAGTGCAATAAGGTAACCCTAAATCCACGCTATCGCCTTATTTACCTCTTGTCATGTTCTCACATGTTCTTCTTTCCATGTTAGGTAATTTTTGGAATGGTTTGTCAAACACTTTCGGTTTGTCTCTTAGCCCCCCCCCCCCCCTTTCGTGCCCGCTTGTCTCTTTCTTCTTATATTTTTATTTCATAATTCATAAAATTTGGTCATCTGGAGGCGGGACGTCACTTTGGAGGGCAGCGTCGGCTGAGGCATTGCTGCCGGGGGTGCCATACTTCTGCGCAATAAGCTTTCGCTTGGCAAGTTTCCACTTCAACATTGCGGCATCATAGGTTGTGCATTACGAAAGCATGTGGTCCAAGCTGCCACACGCAATGCACTTATTCGGCTGACCGCGACCACTGCGACCGCCATGACCGGGGTGACCCCGGCCATCGTGCGAACCACGGCCAGATGCCACAAACGCAATGATGGTGGGGCCGCACCAACAAGGGCTGACATGTCCGTGCATGGGAGTTTCTCTTCCATATTCTGGGCTAGGTGGAGGATGATGGACATAACTTCGTCTGCTAAAAGGAGGTAGTTGGTGTTGAAGGCATTGATGAAACACTGTTTTGCTTGTCCGAATTGGCATGTGATGGAGATGCCACGCAGCATGAGGAGTCCCAAATGGTGAGGGTGAATGGCTGCTGAGCCATCGATAATTTCACACGTCTCGTTGTAGTCATTGAATGACTGACGCGTGACGTGGACGTACTCCGTGAGTGCATGTCCGGGCGCTGCCGAAGCTTAAGGTTGTCATGAAGGAACAAGGAGCGTTCGAAAGAGCGGCTATCCATGCGTTTACACAGGATGTCCCAATCATTTGTTCCGCAGCCAGGGCGAGCAACAGAGACGCACTTGACTTCCTAGCCGGCGCGTTTGTTCTCGGTGGCATCGTGCAACAACAAAGCATACACATAATTTTGCGCAGCCTCGTCTAGCCAAATGCCGAATTTTCAGATGGCTAGCTGTGGGATTAGGTACGCAGCCTTGAGCGTAGGGACATGAAGATGAGTAAGTTCCTCTTCCGCAGCTTGAAGTCCGTGTTTGGCCTCATTGTGGGGACAGTCATCTTCATGGACATGTTCAATGACTCTTTGTCGAATCCGGTCGCCTCGTGTACCGCGCGGCCAATGACCACATGGTCGATGGTTGGGCGACGTCCACCGCGGCCACCGTCGACACCACGACGAGAAGGGTGAGGCAGCTAACTGCGAAGGAAGGGAGGCTGCCCAGGGGACACGGGGGATTGGCCCTCCTTGATTTGGGGTCCACCCTATAGAGGCAGCCTGCCACCAAGGGGGTGCCGCTGGCGGGGCTAGGCAAAGGGGAAGTGCGGGGCCGGGGTGGCATATCGTGTTGATTGAAGTGTGGGTGCGGTGGTTGGGGGGGGGGAGGGGTAGCTCGACCTGATTGGTGGCCTAAACTAGACGAGGTGTGTCGCGCATTTCATCACGGTGGCGCAGATATGCAAGCTCTGTCGCATGTTCGTCTAGGCAGGCGTTGGCAAGCGCCATTTGCTCCAAGACGAGCGAGAGCGCATCCGGGGGGGGGGGGGGTCCCGTGTGCGCTGACGAGAGGACTGCTCCTCAATATCGTAACGGGTGTTTGCGGGTTGCTCCGCCGTGCGAGGTTTTGGTGCCATTGTGAACGGCGCCACTGAGAGGTAGCGACATGCATTGGCAAAATTCCACTAGCCGCACTCGTGCCTAGCAATGTTTCCAGAGAGACTGCATGTTGAGAGAAGGCCCTTAGAGAGCATCCGCACAACGCGACAGCGGTACATGTTGTAAATCACTTTCATTTTCATAAGACATGAGCTTAAAGCGAGTGTTGCTTGTGGAGTTTGTGGAATTAAGCCCTTATTAAAGTCCCATGAAATTATCTAAACTACACACATCGTGTTGAGCGCCACGCCAAGGCAGTGCTCAAGCGCTCATAACTAGCTTCATGTTGCTGAGTGAGCCACTTAACTTATTTATTTATTGACTTGTTGGATGGGGTTTGGAGGCGTGGATGCCGTGTTCAACGCGCGAGGATTGGTTTGCGGGTGTGTTAATGGGGCATGGAAGTTCACGCCGCATGCACGGGTGGTGTATTTGGAAAAGAAGCGAGCAAAACTCACATTATGCAGGGTTGGATAAAGAGTGCACGCTAAAATAATGAATGGACGAGGGCGGTTGGCTTTGGCGAGGTGCGAGGTCCAGCTTGGTCGTTTGGGACATAACGCCACGTTGACAAAGGTGTTTGGAATGCTTGGGTATGTGCGAGTGCCAACCACATTCGCCCCACGCGCGGAATACGTCGGGAATTGGGCTTGTAAGTCAATAGGAATGAAGAATTGGTAGACATATATCGATAAACGCCGCATAAGTCGCCCCATGACGTGAGCCGAATTCGACGGGTGTTGCTTGGCATCGCGGCTTTGCCGGAATATCCCAGAAAATAAAGTACTTCACCCAAAAATCGATTTGTGAGTCTTTGATCCTACAATGAAATGCGTTGGACGCGCATTGAAAAGGCGCGTCCAACGGTACATGTGTCAAAAAAAATTGAGCTCATTTGAGTAAGTTATGACCGTTTGAACATTGTGGCCGAACGCATCTTGACCTTTGGTTGTGCGCATTACGGTGGTAAGTCTAAACACGCGATTTCGTGAGTTTCCCCCACAGCGGCTTGCCCAATAACTCCCCCCTCCGTCGCTTACGCATCATATTTTCGGGACCGTCGTACAATCATTCATATTGCGGCGCTTTGAGCCCGTTCCGCTTTTCGTCTTTTTGAAAGGGCGCGTCGCATGGGTGTTGGTGCGATATCCCCAAATACGCAAGCACGGTAGTGCTTAAATTCGCCCCCCCCCCCCCCCCCCCCCCCCCCCCCCCCCCCCCCCCCCCCCCCCCCCCCCCAATTTGTCGGCGCAATCCATTTTGGGCGGCAAAGAACTGCCTTGGATTTCAAAACACTTGTCAATAAAATCGACATATTACATTTTTCACATCCGAAGGTGTGACATCTTGTGGGGACTTAAATGAAGGAGTGCATAGTCAAAATCATTTTTGTATCATTATGTACAGTTACGAATTCCAGGACGTACATGTACACGTATGCGAAAATACATATACCTGTACGTGATGATGCCGGATGTTTCATGTACGGGTACATATACGTGACAGCCTTTCTTGCTCAATAAGGCCGTGCTGGCGCCCGCAAAGCCGGCCAGCCCTGCGAGTGCTTATCAGTGGTGAAAGGCAGCAAGCTTCGGCGATAGTCGTCCACTGAAATACCTGAAACATCGTTGGGTGCGAGCACTCGTAAACCAGCGTCTGTATCCCTGCGAAGGTTGGCTAGATTTCCGTGTGTGCGTCTGTGTGATTATGTCGCAAAGGTCGCATCCGCACCCATCGCCGACAACTCGTAAACTTGCGCACTAGCGATGTACCTCCCAGCATCAGTAGGGCAGCAGCCGAAGAAGGTGGTGGTTTGTGGTGACGTTAGACGTGCAAATACCCAGCCTGGCTTGTCATTCGTCGCTGTGACGGTCGGAAATGGCATTAGAAAGTGACAACAATGAAGCACCGAAAAATCGCCAAGTGGTCTGGATACAAAACAAGCACGGAAACACGGGGGAGGGAGGCGGGTTGGCCGAGTTGGTGGTGGCGATCGCTAGGCAGAAGGAACCCAGCGACTCAAACGGCGTTCTTGTGCAGCGCCCGTCCAGTAGAGCGGCGCTGCAGAAATACGTGCAAGAAAAAGGCTGGGTGCCTTACAGTTGCCCGCTGACGAACTTCCTACTCGGAGAGAAGGATTCAGTCGTGGTGCGCTGGCTAGTTCGGTCCTGTCTTTCGTCCTGAGAAGCACTGCCGCACTTTTGATTTTACGAGTGCTGGCGCAATACGGATGCGTTGCCTTTTTCTCTTGTGGCCTTACTAATTAACCGAGCATGTTCCCCCTTACATAACGGCGCAGGTGTGGGCAGCCCCCCTCGACCGCGCGAAGGAGCACAGAGGCAAGAACAACGTCATAGCAACTTACCTAACAGCGGAGCTAGACGGCCTGGCTCTCGGCACAATATGCGGCCGAGCTCTTATCGCAGCTGCAGACGGCGTGGATATGGATGTGACATTTGAGAAGGTGCGTTGCCCCGTGCGACGCAAGCTCGAAATGCTTCTGCCGTTTCCACCGCGGCATACACACAGGAAATGTGCGTCTGAGCTCATAGCATTAAGTGAAGCGGCTTTCATCTTTTCTTGCAGGTTCAGAAGCTCGTTGCCATTTCTAACGACATGTTGAACTTCTGGGGCTGCGAGGACCCGGCAGAGGAGAAGCGGATGATGCAAAACGCAAAACGGCTGCTCCCGTTCTACAACACCGGAGATGGAGTGGACACGTTTCACTTTGACTCTATTCACAGGATTTTGCGGGAGCCGTCCTCAGATGATCTGGCATCCAATTATTTTAGCCTCTGCGATGCGGATGACATGAAGAGGTTGAGGGAGCTTGCAGGCGACAGGGCATGGCCGTCGACTTGATGATGCTTGATAAACCAGATTATTAGTAGCCTGGCAGTGTTGAACTCCAGCTGTCCAGCGCACAAGGTAGACCCTCGAGGTACTTCTACACACTAAGACGTATCGTGAGCGAGGCATTGTACTTGCCTCGCCATATCATTGCTGAGACGGTTGGATGCATTTATAGTGCAAGCAGTAGTAATCCGCACGACTCGGTTTCACGTTTTGCTACAGTTGAGTTGTGGCTATGTTCATGTTAAGGTTAGCCACGCAATGATCCTTACTTACCTGTGTGGATAATCATATGGCCACAAAAACGATATCCCTGTGTAAAGGAGTGGATAGTAAGCGAAACAGTGGTGCGCACAATATACAATGCGATTCCTTTTTGGGCCTCCGTTGAATTCTTTTTCTGAGATCGCCTCCTGATCTGTAGTCCCTGTTCCCTGGCGCGTCCAAGTCTCATCCTGTCTGCAGTAATATCACCTGTCGTGTCTATCAGATGTGCTTCATTGCTGTCTCGGGGCTCAGTTTTGGAAGGCGTCGTCCATTTTTCCTTTGCATATTTCAGAGGGCGGCGATTCCGATGTATTGCCTTCATGTACTGAATACATTTTGAGATTTCCAAGCTGAATTGTAATTGTCCTTCCATATGCACCTTGGTTAAGTGGAGTCCTTGTCTTGGCTGTCGATGATCATGTTCTTGCCAGGTTTCCCCCAGCCATCCTTGCGTGTCTACAACTCAAGGATTAGTATGGGGTGTGGTTGCGCAGGACCCGAGCAGCTACCCGCATAGCCTATCCCATCACAAACACCGTAGTTTGTGCATGCGACCACGCCATACGCTTCTTGAATAGCAAGTAAATCGAACAATACATGTTGAAGGCCAAGCTATTGATAAGACTTGCATCCGCTGCCTTGCCTCGGACAGAATAAATCGACCAAAATATGCCGGCGTGTGGGACCACGCAGCGATTCAATTTGTTTCATTTTTGAGTTCGATTCCTATCTCCGCGACGCTTTGCAGGAGGGGAGTGCTGACGCTGTGGCATGCCTTCCTGTTCCTCGGGCTTAGTAGGCATGTGGGGTTCCTCGGACTTAGGTCTTTTCCTCCTCTCTTCTTTTTGCTTGGCGGTGGTCTCCACTAAATTTTTATTTAAGAAACTTTTTTTTTTGATTCAATTACAATAATACATAAGCATGTCAATGTCAAAACAATCTAAAACAAAAAGCTGCGGAGACCACCAAGCAACAAGAAGAAAAGAGGAAAAAACCTAAGCCCGAGGAACAGGAAGGCATGCCACAGCGTCAGCACTCCCCTCCTGCAAAGCGTCGCGGAGATAGGAGCCCAGAGTGCCATGAAGAGCAGCAGAAAGACGTTGCATGAACTCTCGCCGCACATCATCCCCCCAAAAATGTGTATTAATTACTCAATTGATTGTAAACTGTAATCATGCACACTATTTCATTTTGTTCAAGTAATAGTTAAAATGTACGGGTTTACTGGTACATGTACAGGTAGTTACGGCTTTCCAGCTCGATCGGCGCACATTCGCCAGCGTGGCGCCAGGCAGCACCAGCAGTCGAGCACAGACACTCGACAGCGCACTGTTTAGCAACAATCCTCGCGGGCATCAGCAACGTAGCAGCAGTTACTACCTGTGCCACCGCGTTCACCGCCAGGATCACGGCTGTTCCCTTCCCATCCTTCGCGTTTCCGCTCCAGGTTTCCCCCTTCCTCAGAGTGCTGTATCCCCTCTTGAGTTATCGCACGGAACGCAGCTATCGCTGTCGAAGCACACTCTGCGTCAGTCAGGATTAGCAGGTTTCGTCCGTACGATCAGGATCCTCTCCGTGCCACGTCACCGGCTGCAACATTTTTCCCCTACTTGTTTGAGTTTAATTGCTCAGTTGGATGCGCTGCTCCTCTTTATTGAAGCATTGTGAGAATCCTCGTCTGCCTCGTCTGCAAGGTCGTTCTTTATGTTCTAGAATAACGCGTCGCGAAGAGTCGTTGCAGTAGCGATACGGCTTGGCAGTAAGGTGGTTCCGCGTTTCCGCGAAATCAAACCCACCATCGGCCGCTCCCACATCGATGTGTCCTCACCGCCTGTCGCAGCGCCTCAGTTCGACGCTGACTTCTGGCGCACCGACGTCTGTAATCGGTTGGTTTTTATTGTAGGAGGGTGCAACACTCAATTTTGCGACCCTTCCCCATCTGGGAGGGTGCTGGCGGCCGGTTTTCTGAGCGCCGGCTGCACTTCACCAGTTCACCCCGCTGAGCTCCGACTTACTGACGTTCTCGGCGCTTCCTGTCGTGTGGTTTTCAGTTTTTTAATTATACACCATGGCATTCGAGCTTCCCCCCCTGACCTACGGCTACGATGCCCTGGAGCCGTACATCGATGCCACCACCATGAACATTCACCACACCAAGCACCATCAGACCTACATCAACAACATCAACGGCGCGATGGAGAAGAACGAGGTTCTGAAGGGGAAAAGCCTTGAGGAGCTCTGCGCCTCCGCGGCCGTGGTGCCCGCGGAGCTCAACTCTATGGTCCGCAACAACGGAGGTGTGTCACTGTGCGGCGCACTGGATGCCGCGAGCCCTCAAACATCGATGGAAGCTTAACGGTGACCGCCTTACCGTGTCTTGTTACGGCAGGTGGCCACTGGAACCACACTTTCTTCTGGCAGTGCATGAGCGCTCCCGGCAGCAACAACGGTCCCAACGATGCTGTAAGCCACTATGGATATCCAGCCCCTTATTCATGGCGTTCCTAGCACGTGTGTTCCTGAAGGCATAATCCGATATTTGGCTTAACATCTCTTCGCCTCGCCTGTAACAGCTCAAAGCCAAGATCGACGAGGCTTTTGGCTCCATAGATGAGATGAAGGCCAAGTTCAACGCGGCTGCCGCTGGCCGCTTTGGTTCCGGCTGGTGTGTGGGCCCGATGTTGTATTTTTAGTAGACATGCCATTTCCTACTGGCCTGAACCTCTTCTCTGATGTAGAATGTTCTGTTGCAGGGCTTGGCTGGGTCAGGGCGAGGACGGGAAGCTGGTGATCTGCTCTACCCCCAACCAGGTGAGATTGTACCGTGTTTGCGGCATAATTGCAAAAAGATCCAGCGTGCCCTCCGCATGTCAGTAATGTTGCGCGCTGCTCTGACTGGTCTTGACGAGTTGCATACTGTTCACGTTTGTCTGTAGGACAATCCCCTCATGAAGGGCGTTGTGGACAGCACGTGCACACCTCTACTCGGTCTCGATGTGTGGGAGCACGGTACGTCCAGCTGCTGAGTTAAATCTCTGAAATGCATGTGTGAAACGAGGACATCAACATCGTGCAAAGTATCTGAAGTGAATTGGGGGGTGCGCTGAATCGTGATGTTCGTTTGGCACACGATCCCTTGTGCAGCGTATTACCTGAAGTACCAGAACCGCCGCCCGGAGTACATCTCTAACTTCTGGAACGTCGTCAACTGGGACTTCGTCAATGCTAACCTGAAGGTGTGAATCACATCGGTACGAGCCAAGAGCATTACACAGCCCCTGACACTAAGTGGCTATCACAACACATCGCCTTCGTTGTTTCCATGTCATGTCTCTTAAGCCCTGAAATACTGCTTTTCTGGCATGTCAACTTGTGGGACCCACAGGAGGCTTCTGCGGCGAAACTTTAGGAACAAGTCTTAACAAACATTGTAAAAATAGTTTGATCTGTGCTTGTCCCCCGCGGTATGAAAAATGGCTCAAACTACGTACTCGCATCAAAACAAGTGTCAGAATGCAGGCGTCTGCATGTAGGCGGTCGACTATGGCAATCACCTCCCTCCGTGCACACCATCCCAAAATAGATAGTGACACGGCCAGTGGCAAACTCATAACTGTGTATCAAAACATGTTCATTTTTTTATAGCCCGTCTTAATCTTCGCCGACCTTTTGCTATGACTGAGCCGCAACTATTGGAATTTTTTGGTGAACCACAAGGATCAGTCGCGAAACACCGAATACGACCTGCTGAGTCGGCTTAGGATGCTGAGCTTTTGGGCAGCCAACTTTTTGGGCTTTGCCAGCTCCAGGATGTCTGTCTGCAGGTTATACCATTCGCGTCCCAGCATGGAGGACCGTCGCTCGCACGCTGCCATGTAGAGGGCATTGATGCTGAAAATCTGTGTGGGGGGGGAGGTTGCGGACGGGTTAGCTGAGGAGGACCTTCAAGGATCGAACGGAACTGTTGTGGATGCCGATTAGATTTTCATATGGAAGGGGATAAGGACCTGGGCTCAGCACCTGCATGCCCATCTCTAGCACAGAGTTCCCCGGATTAGCTTCCTCACAAGTGATGATGGATCGCTCAGCCTCAACGAGAAGCATGCGCATGTGACCCTGCATATCTCGCCGATTAGCAGCGACCTGTGCCGCTGAGGTTCCAAACCAGCGGGCAGCATTGCGCACGAGTAGAAAGAAGCCGCCCACTGCCGCGAAGAACGGTAGAACTGCCAGCCCCGCAAAATTCATCTGATTCGCTTGCAGCACGCGGTCCATCTGCACCAGCGCGCTCTCCACCTGCACCTTAATGCTCTGCATCTGGATCATCAGCAGATTGGACAGGTCGCCAGCAAGCAGATTACGCAGTGGTTTGCGCGCCTCGTGTTCAAATTTCCGCAGCACGCGCTCCATCGACTGCTGCGTCGCCTCCCTCGGTGGCCCGTCTTCGCCCGAGTAATGCCGTGTGTCAAAGTCCAGCAGCATACGCCGAAGCACTGCCTGACTCTCGCCCAACGCCACCAAGTCCTCTTTCTACGTTTTCCAGCCCACACCAGTCAGCAACCAACAAAAATCTGTCACCGCGCTTGGAATATCATCGCGTAAGGACCAATTCAGTACCTTGTTTGACTTGAAGGTGCGCTGTAACTCCTTCCGGATCTGTGCCCCTGGCTCGAGCAGATGCTCCCACAGGAAATTCTGCACCGACCCCACCGCCTGCCACATCCAGTCCTCCAAGTCTGGCGAGCCGACAACCCGGCTGTGACTCACCACCAGAGCGCCAGCCATCACCAAGACACCATTCCGGAGCCCCCGTGCCATCCAGGTCTGCTGCCTGGGGTTAGGCGACCGGTGCTGCCGTAGTATCCGCATTACCTCCCTGTCTGCTCCATCTAGATCAACCTGCAGCCCCCCCAGCTCCTCCCACAGCTGCTCCGCAGAGAAAGACGTTACCTGAGCCTCTTGTGCAGCCGCCTACAAGCCACATTCAACAGGCTTACACTCCACACCTCCACCCAAAAGCGCTACAAACACGAGCAGTTCGTATTAATGCCGACGACGTCAGGGGGGAGCCCTTACCTGGATAGCCACAACTGCGGCAGCCTGCAGGCGCTGAACCGGCTCAACCTGGGCCTGATTCTTCACCAGAAGACTCGCGGTCCCATCCTCGTCCGAAGGCGAGTCCTGACTTTGAGGTGGGCTCCTCAGGCAGTAGACCACACGTCGCACACGCATTACGCTGCTGCCCATGACGTCCACGGCGTGCGTCCCGCTCATTTCCAGTGCCACAACCTCATCCGCCTGCGAATGGACCTCACCCAGCGCCACCGCCAGCACGCCGTGTAGGTCCCGCAGCGCAGACACCTTCTGCTGGATGGCCAAGCGGCAGTTGAGTGGCTCCACTTTGACCCGGACAAGGCGCTTCATCCAGCGGACAGCATGGCGCATGAACTGGCCCTTGCCTGTTCGGAGGAACAGCAGCTGCCGGTGGCCACGAGGCGCCTGCATAGCACGCTCCCAGAAGCGGAGGTGGTCGCGAGTGATCTGCATCAGCTCAAGGATTCGCTTGAATGCTCGTTGAGACAGGGCCACATATGCCGCCCTGCACATCAACACACGCACGTGCACGCGTTGAGGTATTCAGTCACCCAAATATGACGCGGAACCTTCAACGCGGCCACTTGTGGTTCGGAAGTACGAAGACGATTGTGGCAGACGACGCTCCTTCGATCGAATGTGCACGATGACGAGGCGGCGTTCGTCTGCGTGTAAACGAACTGTGACGAGTCCTTGCGAATGGTAAAACCGCAGAGTAACCATTCCCTCGAGAAACGGGGGTTACCTCGCGCGAGCCGCTTCCCGCAATTGAGCTCGCTCCTCGCCTTCATCCCCATCTGGCCCCTCCTCGAGAATCACAAGATGCTCTATCAAACCGCTCCCCACGTGAGCCACCGGTAGGGTGGTTGCGTGCCGCAGCTGCTGCGCTTCCTCCACCAGCTGGCGAGCGCCCTTGGGCGCCATAGGGTTACCGCCCGAGTCGGACATACTAGAGCGCGCACGGCGCAGACCCGGCGGCGTGCTCGACATCGTGCCGAGCCACTTTACCTACTATTTGCACCCAACACTCACAAACGGCCTCGAGTAGTATATTGCGGGCTGGTCAGGCGTGCGGAGGTGGTGAGTCGTGTAGTGGACTTAAGCCTCTATACCACACAACCCTTCACTTGTTGCTGCTTGGTGGTCTCCGCTGCTTTTTTTTTCTTGTAAAAATGTTTTTACTTGTTGCTGCTGCTGTGCTGTGAATAGTTCGGTACCTCGATTATTGCCGACTGTTCGCCACGCAAGCATTGCAGATTATATATACGGGTACGAGTGTCTGTAGAATCGCATGTCAATCGCTGCTGCGATATTTTTCCCGCGAAAAGAAAAATGAGGAAAACTTAGTTACACAAAAAGTAGTGGAATCCACCAGCAAAGAAGAAAAGAAAACAGGCACAGAAGCTTAAGCCCTCGGAGCAGGAAAGCAGGCAACAACTGCTGCGCCACCCTCCTACAAGGCATCACGGCGATAGGGACCCAGCGTGCCATGAAGAACCACAGAAAGGCGCTACATGAACTCACGACGCACGTCCCCGCGAAATCGACGGAAAGGAACAGATGTAGAGCGCCGTACAAACATGAAATTTCCATGTCCTCGTGTCATTGCAGTAGTGATTCTTGCAAAGTTTTATTTAATTATAAAGAAAGCAGTGGAATCCACCAGCAACAAAGAAAATAAAACAGACAACAAAGAAGCCTAATCCCTCGGAGCAGGGAGGCAGGCAACAACAGCTACGCCACCCTCATGCAAGGCATCACGGCGATAGGAACCCAGCGAGCAATGAAGAACCACAGAAAGGCGCTGCGTAAACTCACGACGCATATCCCCAGAAACGCGAATGAAAAAGTCAATTACAAGATGAGCACGGACATGAAAAGTGGGAGGGGAAACAAAAGGGGCAAGAGTGACAACAGGATCACGGAATCCAAAGCACGGCAAAAGGAAAGCATTACATTGTGCACAAACCTAGCAAATTAAACTAAGGAAACTCCTAGTCCACGCCGAGAATGCAACACGTGGAGGCGACAAGCGGTGCCTCACGCGCCGCTCGAGGAAGCACGGGGACGCTTGCGGCCCATGGCGCGGGTGAAGAGCGCCGTGGCAGGAGAAGGCATCCCAACCGAGGAAGAAGCGACCTCCACGCCGTCCGCAGCGGCGGACAAACCACGCAAGACGTTGTCCGCGTGAGCAACATGGACGGCGAGAGAGACCTCTCGACACCACGAGGCCAACAACTTGCCCACATGCATCCCTTTAGATCCGGCTGCCTGCTTGGCTAGCTCCGTCAAGAAAGCCGTGGCGTGGCCGCCGAGAGTACCAAATTCCGTGACTGCAAAGGGAATGAAACGGATGTCGGGGCGACTCCTCACCCCCTCCGAGTACTTCTCGAACTTGGTCTTCTCAGCATGGCGGAGAGCGACTTCGGGTGACGGAGGGCTAGAAAATCAATTACAAGAACATAATATAAAAGCTATATAAACGTGGAGAGGGAATAAAAAGGGGGAAAGGGGTTTGTGTGTCTCTTACATGTACAAAGTTCTTAGGTGGACTTTGCCACCATCTGCGAAAGATGAGATGAATTAAAAGGGGGGCTATACCTCGTTTGTTCCGCCCTTTCGACGGTTTTTTTTTGGGGGGGGGGGGGGAGTGTGCCGCGAGAATTCCTGCGACCTCTTTCTGGTGCTCTTCATGATACTTTGGGTTCCTATCTCCGCGACGCTTTTCATGAGGGCAGTGCTCATGCTGTGTCATGCCGTCTTGTTCCTCGGGCTGTGGGGGTGTGTTTTCCTCCTTTTCTCCTTTTTGCTTGGTGGTCTCCGCTGCTTTTTCTTGTAAGAAATTTCTCGAATAGAAAGGGGACAGCAAGGCTAATACTTTACGCATATGTAAAATTGTATATCACATATTCAGCAATGAACGGCGCGCGCGTCCGGCATGCCGAAAACAACTATATCGCGTCGGGATGCAATCCATGCAGCGAATTCATGCCGCGCCCGCTTTCGGTGGTTGTTCACGGCACCTTGGGGCTGCTAGCACTATAATTGCATTACCTAGTGCTTATGTACAAGGTAGCTAGTCTTTATCTTAGTACTTAGTGTTGTACTAACAACGGTACTCTATTTCCCCGTTAGTGGCGGTCGGCCGGCCCTGCCGGTGCCTTTGCCGGCCGCCATCTCTCTCTTTTCACTCCTTTGTCCCCACTCCAATCCCACTAGCGGGGCCGGCTAGACTACCTGTGTAACCAATGTACTTCCAAAATCCAACAGGTTATGGGCCCTCTACAACGTTACCTCCGAAATACGGCAGCCCCAAGTAGGAGATGAGCGTGCAACTTGGGATACTCGCTAATACGTCAATTCCTTTGTTCCCATTGTTGGCCCCCCAGCGGAGCCGGCTAGATTACCCGTGTAACCATTGTACTTCCAAACTCCAACAGGGACCCTATCGTCGCGACGCCTTGCAAGAGGGCAGTGGTGCTAATGCTTGCCTTCGTGTTCCACGGGTTTAAACCCGTGCGCTTCTCCAATTCTCTTGTCCGGTGGTAGTTTTCACTGTTTTTTTCTCGAAAGATATCGTATGAAAAATATGGAATACATTTTCTCGATGATACTGGTTTTTTTATTCTCTCACATATGGCCTCACATTTTTTGTTTAAAGATTTTACTTCGCGCATTAATGCAGTGTCGCATGTTTAGCGATAATTGTGACAAATTCATTCGTTAGTAGGGAATTGGTCATAGCGAGGACAACCAAAAATGATGTCGCGAATCGCCATTTAGGCCATCACTACATTATCAAATTGTGTTTTACATACCCCCCCTCCCCCCCCGCCGCCGCTATTTTTGGCCCGCAATTTGAAAAGTGGATGGCCTTACACACTGCCAACAAGCACTGTTAAGGACAGGTTTCAAAATCCTAATCCTTAAACCCTAGAACCAATACACTCTAAACCTTAAGCAAGGACCTTTTGCAGCGTTGGCCAAGGATGGCAACTTCACCAAGTACTGTTAAACCATAAGTTTCTGCTTTGGCCATGCGCTTCAAACCCCCACCCCCCATTTCTTCCGGACGCTTTCGGCACCTAAACAGATTTAAAAAATGTGATGGCCTTATCATCCAAGAAATTGCATGTGTTGTGACTCATTTTTTGCCTGTGCACTAAATAAATATAAAATTTTGATTGCAATTGATTTAGTTTTGTGTGGAAACACAATTGAAATTGTTTTGAATTTTATTTCCTTTAATCCTCTATGGATGCCACTCGTTCGTCACCATTGTCCGCGTGAGTCCGTCACACCGAAGGCGTCAGCGTGATGAACGGCTTCACCCCAGGGCAGCGAATCCCGCCCCTGTTACCAGCCTCCACGCTGCTGTACCTCTCCTCGAATACCGGCGGCAGTGGCCTGAACCGCAGGGCGGCGGCAACAGCCATGGCACTGCACGGTCAAGAGGGCGGACAAGACGCAGTGACATGGAGAGCAGATGAGTGCACAGCAGAATGTGTCCAGGTGAGAGAGATGGAAAACCCTACCGTCCATTCTTAGGACTGAGCCAAAGGCGGAGCAAGTGACGCTTGGGGCCGCCGTCGGGCCAGTCAGTGAACGCGGAGCGGGCATGGAGAAGCTGATGGTTGTGCAGGATCTGGATGTCACCTGACCAAATGTGGCAGACGCCCGTCAACAAAGGGACAAGCCCATTTCGCGACTGTCCACAGAACATGAATATAGTGTCTGCCAGCGGGCTGCAAGCATCTTTCGGCTGAGATAGCGATGATGCAATCGTAGGAGAGGGGCGGAAGGAGGAGTCACCTGGTTGTAGCTGGTGATCCAGACGGAGTAGGTCACTACCGGCAAGCTCATCCACCATGTCCAGTGCTTCGATCTGCAGCGCAACAGAATGGAAAGCCCACTCCTCTCATCTTCTCAAACATGCCAATAAAGACAACAACCGCGCACAGGGACTGCTGATTTGACAAGACATGCACAAATTGCACTACATAATCCAAAAACTGTGCTCTGCCATACCTGGAGTGGCGTTAACCGCGGAACTTCGTCGTGCCTCTGGGCAGCCTACACCACAGCCACATGTGCAAGACGCATCACAACATGCACATGCCGAGATTTGATCCAACTACGTGTAGGGCGAAGCTGGATGAGGGGCGGTCTATCACCCACCTGGATGAACCCTCGCGCGTAGATGACGCTGAGGATGCCTTCATACATGTGAAACGCTGGCATCTTGTAGTAGGGGCCCTTTCCGGGAGGGATCTCCCCCTTTCGGTCCACACACCAGTCACTCATCAGCAGGCGCACCAGGTCTGGCCGCCGCTTCAGCATCTCATTGTAGATTGACACAGAGCTGCACCAACTGCTCAAACCTGTACAGTGTCACAATAAGGAAGAAAGGAAGCTCCTCAACACGACCGAAGCGATTGCAAAGACAAACGCAAACGCGCCTGGCTTCCCTGCGCCACCCACCTCCTTCCATCGCTTCCCGCAGACAGAGCAGCCCAACAATGTCAGCAGAGTCGGTGTGGTAGGGCTGAGCGGCGTTGGTAGCATACACTCGATGGTTGGGGTTGTTGGGATCCAGCCCTAGGTCACACACATGTCCCAACAGGTGGCCCTAATGACAATGACACCCGACACGCGCTCATCCTGGTTAGACTCGGCCCGTTCTACCTGTTAGCGAAAATTAAGCAACCAGCAGGGAGCCTCACCGACTTGTTCTGAGACACTGGCTCGCCAAAGTAGCGGCCAATCCCCCAGTAGGCGGTCGCTGCCTGCTCCACCGTCATGTCCTCCACCGGCAAGCCGCGCAGCAGCACAAAGCCGCGCCCGTTCACCACATCCTTCTGCATCTCCATCAGCTTAGGCGCCAGGGTCGGCAGTGGGAAGCTACTCTGCGAGACTTCCTCAACCTCCAGCCCCTGCTGTGACACACCCGCTACGGCTGCCATGATCTGCGCCACAATTCCACCCGCACACACCAATCGTCATAATCAAATGCTCACTCATCACATGCAATCCATCTTAGCCACAATAGGGGGGTCAGATACCACAGGCAAGGGAACTCATCCCTGCTGGCCAACTCTGACGCTCAATGTATTTGGGACCAAGACCATGAAGTCTGATTCGTTGCACAAACGACTTATTTCTTTCTGTAAATAACCCCTAAACCCCTAATTTGTTGGACCGGCGAGTTCTTACCTCTTCCACCTCCGTTGGGCTCAGCACGTGCAACCATTCATCAGACTTTTCCTTCAAATCAGCCGCTACCCACGCGGAGGGCCCCGTCACGGGATCCAGTTTAAGCTCCTGCGTGTTCGTCACGTCCCGCTGCAGCACAGCCAACGGCGGCAGAGGTCGGCGCTGACCCGCGTGGGAGGCACCCTTGAGTGACTGCGGGCTGAGCCTCGTGACTGAGCCCTGAGAGCGTAGTGCTCGCTTTGCGCTTGACGTGGCTCGCTTCCATAGTGGCGGGACGGTAGCCAGGCAGCCGAGGGGCGAGGTTCGAACGACAGAAGGCATCATCACGAGACAAGTCGACGTTGTCGGGAGCGTGTAGTATGTGTGCTGGAGCTTGAGTGCGGAAGGTTTGACGCGAGTCGCTGTCCTGCAAGACTGAGCTTAAGTCAACGAAGGGAAACCGCCAAATATTGGCTTGCGCGCAGACAGTATAGCGCTTTCCCTTGAGACAAACTCCGTGAACTTTGGGAAGAGCTCTGGAACCAACGACGACCCGTTCTGCTCTACTCACCCACCTCGTTGCTCTTCATCATCTGCTGTGACCCCCGCCTCGCAAATAAAATAATAAAATAATGGTGATGGACGGGGTCGATTACACCCGTCCACAAAAAGTCAGGACCATATTTTAATGCATCGTAGAAAACATGTCCTATATATATATATGGATCAATAAATTGTCTGATGAGTGATACTCTTGTCACTCTCGCCCTTTATTTGTTTCCCCTCCCATTTTCCCTGTCCGTGCTCATCTTGCTCGTCTTGTAATCCTAATGAATTGTCTCAATGCGGTGCTTCATCAATAAGCACAAGGCGGCTCATCAGGCGGCAAGACTGATGATCAGAAGAACTGCACCGCGTAAAAGTTTGAATTTTTTACAAAAAAGCAGTGGAAACCACCGGGTAAATGACAATGAAAAAAAACTAGGTTTAACTCCGGGGTGTGACACGAAGGCATGCAACAGCATCAGCACTGTCCTTCTGCAAAGCACCACGAAGATAGGATCCCACGGTGCCATGAGGAACTACGGAAAGGATTTGCATGAATTCCCGACGGATATCACCCAAGACCCGGCGGAAAGGAACAAAAGTAGACCGGCGAATAACGATCTCCTTCATGCGGACATAGTTGTCCGAAGGCGATGTACGAAAATCAACAACACCCATGCCATTGAAATTGAAATTGTTTACAACATGTACCGTATGCGCCGGTTTGCAACTTGTACCGTATGCGCCGGTTGTTGTCTGTGGGCCCTCCTAACAATGCCATTCATGAAACTTACAAGTCAAGGCTAGACCGTTAACCACATAAATCCAACCTCACCAATAGGTGTTGTGGGTTTTTACTCCCCCCCCCGGGGAGTGTGCGATGCGTGGTGGTGGCAGCGTGCAGTTAGGGGCGTGCGTAAGTGCAGTGTGTGGAGGTGCGGCGAGTGGTCGTGCGGGATTTGATGCGGTATATGAGTAGGAGATGATGCAACCATTGGACATAATGCGTGTGGAGTTGTGTGATGATGCGGGATGTGTCGAGTCGTGTTTTCGTGATGAGCTTGTCAGGAGGGTCAATACGGAGGGTGAGAAGAGAGGTGAGACTTGTGATGGTGGATGAGTGCGGTGTCCCCGTGCGGCTCATGACGACGGGAAGGATTTCGACATCGGTACCATGCCAATTTTGGCCGACGGCATTTGCGAGGGGGGTGTATTTGGTGCGAATCAATTGAGCGGTGTGGGAGAGGTTGTGGTCCGTGCAGTACTTCCAGTCCCCTATCTGAATCTTTTTAATCGAGGAGTATCGGCGGCGGCCGTTTGTGTGACCGACTTATCGAGGTTCGAGGAGGCGGATAAAGTCGGGTTTGTGGGCCGTGGGTCGCAACGCGGGGGGGGAGAATCTCGGCGGGGAGGATGGCGGGGCACGAGGGGAGGGAGTCGAGCGAAAGTCCTTCGTCAGCATCAACAAGTCGGGTGGGTATGTGGGGTGGGGTGAGGGGGGTGACAGTCAAGAGGGGTGTGGATAATAGGGGAGGGGGTAACGAATGATTTGATGGGTTTGTTACCAAAGTCTGCGGTGATGGTCTCCCAACGTCTGCCGTTGTGGCGTTTTATGAGGGAGAGGAGGAGTTGTAGCGCGCTATTGTGGCGGTCATGTCTTAGGCAAGACATGTTGGGGCACTTACCGGCCATGTGGCCGTTCTTGGTGAATTGGCCACACATGGGGCAACGCAGGGTGGGGTTGTGGGTGAGGAGGCGGGTGTTGTGTGCGCCCCACATGAATTCTTGATTGTGAGTGAATTAAATTTTAGTGAGTGTTGTGTTTTCTTTGTGGAAGGTGAAGTCGGCGCCGTCCTTCACTGCGCGGGCTAGGAGGGCACCGTGTCGGTGGTGTGTAAGAGGGGGGTGTGTGTGTGTGTGTTTGGTGTTGTAAATGTGTGCGACTGATTTGAGGTTGGTGTATCTGTAGGGTATAGGCTCCCCTAGGGTTTGTGGTATGAGGGTGTATGGCTACGTCCAGTAGCCTATCGGCACGTCTGAGCCTATGGTGTATGTGGTGTCGGGTGGGTGTCCGTCCGCAGCCTGGTTAGCAAGGGTGTCTACGAAATCGTTGCCTAATGAGTGGTTGTGTGCTTTGATTTTGCCAAGGTGGGTGCGGATGCCTGAGTCGCAGCGGGTTTTGAGGGTGTGTGTGATGGAGAGGAGCGTTTCGCGGTGGATGTTGTGGTTGTAAGCGGATGGGCAGTGCAAGTATCCTTGTATGAGGCGGAGGGAGCACGCATTGTTTGTAAGGAGGTGGGTATGTCCAAGTTGGAGGCATATATCGATGCCGGCCAGTTCAGCGCGATTGATGGTGCGTGAGAGAGGGGTGGAGGTCACCAGAATGTTGATGCGCGTGTCCGAGGCGGGGTGAGTGGCGGCCGCTCCAAGGGAGGAGGGCCCGCCCTTCTTGGAGCCATTTGTGTACGAAGTCTTGCTAATTCCAAGCAAGTTCTCCTCTGGTGGGAAAGTACGCTAGTGACGTTCGTTCCGGGAGGGGGTAGGTAATGGGGTGAGTGGGTTTAGAGGGGAGATGGTATATTCATGCTGAGTGAGGTGAGTAAGTGTCAAAGAGGTGCGGGGGTGGGATTGTGTAGGTGGAGTTGGGGAGATGTGTATCGTAGATGGATTCGAGTGTGTTGTGGAGGGCGGTCATGGCTGCGTGTGAGGGTAAGGCGGAAAGGGCGAGGGGGTTGGCGACGAGGTAGATGTCGACCATCCAGCGTGTGCCGAATGGGGTGGGCGTGGGGTTGTCCGGGTGCTGGTCGGGGGGTAGGAAGGTGTTCGCGTCGTTGGGAAGGGTGTAGAGGTGGTGGGTGTATGGAGAGTTGATGTATATGGAGTGTCGATAATGTGTGTGTTCCTGCGGGCGAGGATGAGGATGGTGGCGCTGGGTGTGTGTGAGGCTGTGGAGTGAGCGCTATTGATTGTATGTTCCATGGCGTGGCGCATGCATTCGTGGTCGTATTCTGGGTTGGCTATGTTAGTGCCGTCCCTGGTGTGCGGTGCGTTGTTGCCGCTGAATGAAAAGACTATGTCTTCGGGGTAGAGTGAGTGGTAGGTGTGTGAGTGTAGTGATTTGTTGAGGGGGTCTGAGTAGAGCTCTGTCTGGATGTGGAATGCGTTGCGAAGTGCAGTGATTAGGTCGTCGCGAGTGGCCCATCTATTGCGTGTGGTGGTTGCGGGTGTGGGTGAGCGGGTTTCTTATCGGGAGCCGAGGCGAGTCATGAGGTGGTATACCTCTTCTTCAAACGAGCGGTGTGTGAGGTCGGGGCGGAAGAGTTGGAATAGGTGGCGGATGCGGGGGCCAGAGAGGGTTGTGACTGCGCGGCCGTTTGGGGTGCATGGGATGGTAGTGTCATGGAGGGTGGGGTGGGGATGTATGGTGAATGTGCCGGTGGGGAGCATGTCGAGGTCATGGTTGATGGGGTCGTTGTAAGAGTTGGGAACGGATGTTAGAGTTGGGAACGGATAGTTACACGGAGGTCGTGCCGGCCCCACATGGGGGCCGGCTGTTGTGATTAGAGAAGTGAGATGAGTGAGTTGGCGGCCGGCGAAGGCACCGGCATGGCCGGACGACCGCCACTTATAGGGAATAGAGTACCGCTAATAGCGTAACACTAAGTACTAGGATGACAAATAGCTACCTTGTGCATGAGCACTAGGCAGCGGAATGCTAGTGCTAACATCCCCCTTAAGGTAGCCGAGGCCTTGACGTCGTCCTAGCTTGCGTCGAGGAAGGTGCCATCTTGATCGAAGGTGTAGTGCTTGTAGCGTGTGTCTCAAGGCGGATAACTGTAGCGACATGCGCTCACAAGAACGTGCCGCTACCGGCGAGTTGCCGATAAGAAGCGGTTCTAAATGTACTGCGTAATGCACTATTCTGACATGTAGCGGGAAAAAAACTGTCCCCGGGCGAATTAGCCCACGCGTGAGAGCGACCGCCGAGCAAGAAGCAAAGCCAACAAGGCCGTTAGGAGCGTGTAGGCACGCAAAAGTATAGACGGGCGCTCGTGTTGACTCCCCCCTTTCGCCGTGGGAAAGTTAAGCTCCGCGCTAAGTAAGGTGAGCGTTGCGGCGTTGCCTCGGGAAAAACAAGAACATTACTAATTAAAGTACGCACGGGCCGAATTTCGCGGGTCGGTCTTGAAAAACCAGATCCGGTCGAGAGCATCGGTAGGCTGAAGGCTAGGTGAGACTGAAAGCTGGGTGGGGCGAGCGTGACACCGGGCGCTTTACACACGCTCTTCTCCTTTTTACGTGTGAGATGGTAAGTTAGTCGCGGACAACCATCTCGAAGGCGAAGCGTGGTGTCGGTCGGACAATGTATTACTAGCGTGGCGCCGAGCGCTTTACACACGCTCTACTCTTTTTTACGTGGGAGTAGGTAGGACTAGCGTGGCGCCGAGCGCTTTACACACGCTCTTCTCTAGTGTAACTGGGTAGAGATCCCATAAGCTACTAGAGTTGGGAACGGATAGTTACACGGAGGTCGTGCCGGCCCCACAAGGGGGCCGGCTGTGGTGACTAGAGAAGTGAGAGGAGTGAGATGGCGGCCGGCGAGGGCACCGGCAGGGCCGGCCGACCGCCACTAATAGGGAATAGAGTACCGCTAATAGCATAACACTAAGTACTAGGCTGACAAATAAATACCTTGTACATAAGCACAAGGCAACGGGATGCTAGTGCTAGCAGTCGTGGCGGAATGTGATTAGGGGATGCTTCCATGGGGTGGGTCTTGGGTCGGGTAGGATGGGTGTTGTGGAGGGGACGAAGCCTGAGTTGAATGCGGAGAGGGCGGTGGGGCCGGAGGGGGTCTCACTGATGGTGTCGTGGAGTTGTAGGTAGGGGGCCCGATGGACCTCGTGTAGGCGGGTAAGGTCGTGTTGCTAGCCGCGTTCGCACCATTCGCATTGTCATATGTCTAGTCCATGAGCGGGGCGGGAGTGAGAGTGGACGGCAAAGTGCGGGCATGTACAACAAGTGGAGGAGGGGTCTGTTTGGAGGGGTTCGTGGCATATAGAGGAGGTGGTGGGGGAGGGGGCGGGTGACATACCGAGGTTGGGGTGGAGGAGATGAGGCGGAAGCCATCGTCGAGTTGGACCTGTATTTCCCATTCCGTGAGATGTTCCGGGGCCCATTCCACCATGTATTGGGTTTAGTTATATTCTGTGTCTTTGTGTTTGGAAATGATGCGTGTGGTGTCGCAGGGAGGGTAGTGGTGGTCTGATGGTGAGAGGTATTCCGCCTCGATGTGTGTGGTGGGGGGCGAGGGAGGGGGGGTTGTTGAATGAGGGTGTCGGATGCCAGGTGTGAGGGTGGGAGGGGAGCCGGGGAGGTGGGGGAGTAAGAGAGGAATCCATGAGGGGGGGATGGTGGTGGGGGGGAAGCTTGGTTGGTGGTGAGGTGTGTGACGGGCAGGCGGTTGTGTATGGTGTCTTTTGGTTTGGTAAGGACTGCGGCGAGGAGACAGATGAGGATTGAGAGGGAGGTGGTGGACCCTGCGAGTGTGGGTATGGATTTACAGGATTGGAGGAGGTTGGAGGTGTCCGTGGCGCGGAGGAGGACTTGCGACCATGAGGTGATGTTGTGTTGCCAAAGGGGTTTGAGGCGTGGAAGGAGGGATGCATGTGTTCGGCGGGGTATGAAGTCGCATTATGCATGTTTGTAAGTATGGGGGTCGGTGATGTGGGTGGCTTTGTCGCGGAGTGATGCGCGGAGGGTGTTGTCTTGGTGGGTGAAGTGGGCACGGAGTGTGGTGGCGATGGGGTTGGTGAGGGAGAGGGGCGGAATGTGGTGGAACATGGTGCCGGCGTCTCGTTGGGCTCTTACTAGGCAGCGGAGTGTGGCTGGGGAGGTGTTGCATGTCATGATGGATTCTGTGGGCCACTGGGTGTACGTGGCGGAGATCGTTTGTATGTGTGTTCTTGCCATGTGGCCTCTATATTCGGAGGAATTCATGAGTTTGTGAAGGTGGCAGACGGTGAGTTGTGCGGCGTGGGCTTTGAGGGAGGGGAGGCCGTAGCCGAGGTCAGAGGTGGGGCGATGGAGGGCTGTGCGGGGTAGGTTACGCACCGAGGAGACGGCGGAGCGGGGGGCTCGGCAGATTTGGCCTTCTAGGATGTCCAGTTGGGGGTCGCTGAAGAGGCCGAGATGGAGGGTGAAGTGCTTGCCGATGAGGAGGCCGCGTATGACTCGTATTCTGCGGGGTTGTGTTAGTAGGGAGGTGGAGAGGGCATTGATAAGGGATGTGGTAGTGCGCTTTAGTTCCTTACAGTGCTTAGTGAAGGTGAGGAAAACGTTGAGTTCAACTTCGAGGACGCGGTAAGTGTTTGAGGGGCCTATGGATGGAATAGGTGATGGCGGGAGTTGATGGTGATAAACTGTTTCTGTAGGCGGGAGGCGAGGAGGGCGCAGTTGGATGGGGAGAGGGCGTTGCCTGAGCGCCATAGGGTACCGGTGATGCAGCAGTTACGGACATTGACGGTCATGACTGTGTAGGCGCTGAAGAGGGAGAGCTTTCGAAGCTGGATGGCCATGTTGGGGGGAGAGCCCGTGGCGAGGCTGAGGTCGTCGGCGAACCCATGGCCATGGTAGGTAGCCATGGGTTCTGTGGGGTCAACGTTAGTGGCGGGGGCGCCCGGGCGGTAACCCCGGTTGCCCACTGTGAGCCAACGGAGGAATGGTTCGAGAAATAGGGTAAAGAGGAAGGGGGAGAGGGTGTCACCCTGTAGGGTGCCGCGGTTGATGTCGATGGAGGGGGTGGGGGCGTAAGGGGTGATATAGTCGGTGGTGGATATACCGTAGAGTTGCTCACAGGTGTCTACATAGGTGGGTGTTGGAGTTTGGAAGTACAATGGTTACACGGGTAGTCTAGCCGGCCCCGCTAGGGGGCCAGCAGTGGGGACAAAGGGAGTGAGAAGAGAGAGATGGCGGCCGGCAAAGGCACCGTCATGGCCGGCCGACCGCCACTAACGGAAAAATAGAGTACCGCTATTAGTACAACACAAAGTAATAAGATAAGGACTAGCTACCTTGTACATAAGCACTAGAGGTAATGCAATGCTAGTTCTAGCACTCCCCCTCAAGGTAGCTTAGGTCTTGTCGTCGCCCTTGCTTGTCTTCGAGGAAGGAGTCATCTTGGTCGTAGGCGTTGTTCGGGTAGCGGTATCTCAAGCCGGGTAGGTGACGCTACAAGTGCTACAGGAACGGGATGCTATCGGCGAGTTGCCGACAATAAACTGGTCCAAATGTACTGCGTAATGTACTAGTCTGACATGTGGCGGGAAAACCGTCCACGGGCGAATTAGCTATCGCATGAGAGCGACCGGCAAGGACGGAGAAAAGCCAACACGGCTGCCACAAGCGTGTATGCAATCGAAAAGAATAGTCGGGCGCTATCGTGTCGACTCCCCCCCCTTCGCCGTGGGCAAGGTTAGAACCTCGCTTTGCCAGATGAGCGTTGCGGCGTTGCCTCGGGAAAAAACAAAAACAGTGCTATTTAAAGTACGCGCGGGCCGAATTTTCGCGAATCGGTTTGAATTTGATTCGAAACCAGATCCGGTCGATAGCATCGGTGAGCTGTTAGCAAGGTGGTGTAGACAACCAACCTAGGGCGGCCATATGTGACCATGGGCGGCTAGTGTCGGTAGTGGTAGTTCAAGCGAGTATCCAGGTTGCACGCTCTTCTCCTTGGGTGGCAGAGGCGGTACTGCTAGCCTAGGGCGGCCACGGGGGACCTTGGGCGGCTAGCGTTGGTATTGACTTCATAGCGAGTATCTAGGTTGCACGCTATTCTCCTACTTGAAGCTGCCGTATTTCGGAGGTCTGACTATCCCGGGTAACGTCGTAGGGGGGCCATAACATGTTGGAGTTTGGAAGTACAATGGTTACACGGGTAGTCTAGCTGGCCTCGCTAGTGGGACTGGAGTGGGGACAAAGGGAGCGAGAAGAGAGAGATGGCGGCCGGCAAAGGCACCGGCAAGGCCGGCCGACCGCCACTAACGGGGAAATAGAGTACCGCTATTAGTACAACACAAAGTACTAAGATAAGGACTAGCTACCTTGTACATAAGCACTAGAGGTAATGCAATGCTAGTTCTAACTGTGGGGGGCATACCTAGTTGGCGCATGTGTTTGAACATAAATGATGCTGTGGTCTGCGGCGTTAAAGGCGCCTTTGAAGTCCGCGTACACGACGTAGATGTTTTTGTGGTAGAGTTTGGCGTCCTCCATCATCATGATGATGGAGGAGAGGGCGTCGTGTATGTTGCGCTGGTGGCGGAAATAACCATCATGTTGGTCATTGAAATTGAAATTGAAATTGTTTACAGCATGTACCGTATGCGCCGGTTTACAACAATTACCGTATGCGCCGGGTGTTGTCTCTGGGCCCTCCCAACTATGCCATACATGATGCTTACAATTCAGGGCTAGACCGTTAACCACATAAATCCAACCTCTCCAAGGGTGTTCGGGGGTTTTACTCCCCCAAGGGGAGTGATAATGTTGGTCAATGAGGATGCCGTGGGCTTTTGCATATTTCGAGCATGCATATTTGATAATTGCGGTTTGAGTAAGCTATTCATGAGGGCGATGGGGCGGTAGTTATCAAGGAGGGTCGGGTCACCCTTTTTATGTAGGAGGCATGTGGTGCTGTGGCACCATTCGGGGGGAGTATAGGCCTTGTGGGCCAGGAGGGAAAGGAGGGAGAAGAGGGCAAAACGGGTCGCGAGGGGTAAAAATTTCATGATTTCGTTGGGGATGCCATCAGGGCCGGGGGCTTTGCCTATGCCTAGTGAGTTAATCGTTTTATCGAAGGTATCTCGTGTTATCATGTCAGCGAGTGTGAGGGTGGAGTTTCCGTGGGGTTCGATGTAAAATTGGTCGGGGTTGTCGGGGTGTTCCCACGGAGGGCTTGGGAGTTCGGGTGGGGTGGCACGTGTGAGTTCCGCATTGAAATGTGAGTGGACTGCCTCTGTGACCGCGGTGGGGGAGGTGATCGGGGCGAGTGATTCTGTGAAGGGTTGGTGTTGTGCGGTTGGGGGTTAAAAGGTCGTTTTTAAGTTTTAAAAGGCGGTGGGAGGACTTCGGGTTAGCGTCGTAGGCAATATTAGCGCGGGATTTGATTATTTTTAGTTTGTCAGTAGTGGCGGTGTGGAGGATGTGTCGGATGCGGTCTTGACTTTTGCGTTTGATGGTATCGGGTGATATATAGTCGGTCGTATGTAAGAGAGATTGGGCGAGGGAGAGGGGGCCGCGGTTGGTGCTGCAACGGCGGAGTTTTTGAATGAGTTTGCGGGATATTTTAGATAGCCATGGTGGGGTCCGGGAATGTGTTAGTGGGTCGAGGTTTCTTCGGGGGGAGGAGGGGCCATGTATTGGCGGCGTGGTCCTATTGAACCATGCAGACACGGTAAGTGTGGAAGATAACTCACGCAAACGTAGTTACATTCACAGTCACGCAAACATGACAGTCACAGAGACAACCAGCCTACATGCGTGGTGTCGGGATAACAGAAGTGTCAGAGCTATAGCCTAGCGACAGCTATGTACCGAGTCAAACAGTTTATCGGTATGTCCGATCTAGACATGTACTAATCATATCTAGAGTAGCTTATAGTAGCTATCTGCAACTAATACTTGTACGGTATTACTTGCAACACTCCCCCTGAAGGTAGCTACGGGATGACGCGTTAAATTGGGTCTTGTCCTCCAAGGATTGCACTTCGGTGTCTTGCCAGTGCATGTCCTGGGAGGGGTTTGGTGAGCATGTCAGCCACCATCTGGTCAATGGGGAGGTACCGCAACTTGATGGTTCCGTGCTCCACGTGGTCTTTGAGGAAGTGCCACTTCATACCGATGTGCTTAGTCTTCTCGCTGACCAAGGCATTTTGGGAGTATGCAATGGCGCTTTGGTTGTCCTCCCAGATGGTGGTGGTTTCGGTGATGGGGGAGTTGAAGATTCTCCCCATGAGTTGTCGGAGGTGGAGTCCCTCCTTGGTGGCGTCAACCGCAGAGTAGTACTCGGCTTCACACGTGGATTGAGCCACACAAGTCTGTTGTTTGGATTTGTAAATGATGAGCCCGCGTCCGAGGGTGAAGAGATAGCCGGAGCGAGACTTTCGGGTGCTGCTGTCGATGGCCTAGCCAACGTCGGCAAAGCCAGAGAGTTGGAGGCCGTGGTCCATGCCCCCCCCCAACGTCAGGCGCATGTCGATGGTGCCATGAAAATAGCGGAGAACCTTTTTCAGACTGTACACACGGAATGGCATGAAGAGGGCCCATAACCTATTGAACCATGCAGACACGGTTAGTGTGGAAGATAACTCACGCAAACGTAGTTACATTCACAGTCACGCAAACAGGACAGTCACAGAGACAACCAGCCTATAGGCGCGGTGTCGGGATAACAGAAGTGTTAGAGATGTAGCCTAGCGACAGCTATGTACCGAGTCAAACAGTTTATCGGTATGTCCGATCTAGAATGTACTAATCATATCTAGAGTAGCTTATAGTAGCTATCTGCAACTAATACTTATACGGTATTACTTACAATAGGTCCATGTGGTTGGAGAGGAGGGTGGTGAATGGCGAGGCGAGAGTGTCGAGGGCGTCAGTGGAGGCTGTGGATGAGGGTGTGTTGAGGATTGCGGCGTGGAGGGTGGCAGTCTAGTTGATGAGGTGGGGTGTGCTGAGTTGGTATTCTTGGATGTGGTTTTATGTGAGGGGGAGTTTGAAGGTGAATTTGCGGGTGGAGTGAGGTGTGTGTGTGAGGGGTCGTTGAGCAAGGGGGCTTGAGCAATGAGCGAAGAGGGTGCTGGGATGACGAGGTGGATGGCTGAGTGGTCGGTGAAGTGGGAGGGGGAGGGGAAGACCGAGACGGTGGAGGGGGAGGGGGCGAAGGGGGTGGGGGTGTGGAAAGCCGTGGTCTAGGCAGCCTCCGCTGCTGGGGAAGGTGGGAACGGGGGGGTGGAGGGGTTGGAGGTGGGAGGAGAGGAGGGACGTGAGGGCGGGGTGTCCGGTACCTTGGGTGGTGGTCGTTTGAAAGTCTCCGCCCCATAGGACGCGGTGAGACGAGTTTTCGTCTGCGAGTCGGAGTCCCCACGCGGCTTCTTCTTCGTACAGTCTGGTCAATTGGGGGTTGTGGAGTTGTGGCATGTAGACGCCGAGGAGTATGTGTTAGCACTAGCATCCCGTTGCCTAGTACTTATGTACAAGGTAGTTATTTGTCATCCTAGTACTTAGTGTTATGCTATTAGCGGTACTCTATTCCCTATTAGTGGCGGTCGGCCGGCCCCGCCGGTTCCTTCGCCGGCCGCCATCTCTCTCTTCTCACTTCTCTAGTCACCACACCCGCCCCCATGTGGGGCCATCACGACCTCCATGTAACTATCCGTTCCCAACTCTGACAGCTTATGGGCCCTCCACCAAGTTGCACTAGAGAAGAGCGTGTGTAAAGCGCTCGGCGCCACGCTAGTCCTACCTCCTCCCACGTAAAAAAGAGTAGAGCGTGTGTAAAGCGCTCGGCGCCACGCTAGTAATTCATCGTCCAACAGACACCACGCTTCGCCTTCGAGCTGTTTGTCTGCGACTAACCTACCATCTCCCACGTAAAAAGAAGAAGAGCGTGTGTAAAGCGCCCAACGCCACGCTCGCCCCACCCAACTTCCAGTCTCACCTAGCCAGCGGCCTACCGATGCTCTCGACCCCGATGCTCTCGACGGGATCTGGTTTTTTAAGACCGACCCGCGAAAATTCGGCCCGTGCGTACTTTAATTAGTATTGTTCTTGTTTTTTCCAAGGCAACGCCGCAACGCTCACCTTACTTAGCGAGGAGCTTAACTTTCCCACGGCAAAAGGGGGGAGTCAACACGAGCGCCCGTCTATACTTTTGCGTGCCTACACGCTCCTAACGGCCTTGTTGGCTTTGCTTCTTGCTCGGCGGTCGCTCTCACGCGTGGGCTAATTCGCCCGGGGACAGTTTTTTTCCCGCTACATGTCAGAATAGTGCATTACGCAGTACATTTAGAACCGCTTCTTATCGGCAACTCGCCGGTAGCGGCACGTTCTTGTGAGCGCATGTCGCTACAGTTATCCGCCTTGAGACACACGCTACAAGCACTACACCTTCGATCAAGATGGCACCTTCCTCGACGCAAGCTAGGACGACGTCAAGACCTCGGCTACCTTAAGGGGGATGTTAGCACTAGCATCCCGTTGCCTAGCAATTTTGTGCAATGTAGCTATTTGTCATCCTAGTACTTAGTGTTATGCTATTAGCGGTACTCTATTCCCTATTAGTGGCGGTCGGCCGGCCATGCCGGTGCCTTCGCCGGCCGCCAACTCACTCCTCTCACTTCTCTAGTCACCACAACCGGCCCCCATGTGGGGCCATCACGACCTCCATGTCACTATCCGTTCCGAACTCTAACAGTATGTAGGGGGTGCATGAGTGTGGGATGAGGGTTAGGCCGGCGATGTGGGGGTTGAGATGGGGTGGAGGTGGTACGACAGTGGCTGAGTGGAATGATATTTTGCGGACCGCGAAGACGACGCTTGCCTTGGGTTGGGGCACATGTGAGTGATGCGGAGGAGCACTTTTGAGGAGGTAGTGAGGGAGGGCGATACGCCAGCGTGATTTGTGGGTCGCGTGGTTGGTTTCTATGAGCATGAGGACGTCTAAGTGCTGGGTAGTTGTGAGGTGTTCAACGTCCATGATGGAGGTGTGGAGGCCGCGGGTGTTGAGGTTGATAAGGTGGAGTGATTGGGCGATGTGGTGGGGGAGGGTTGGTGAGGGGAGGGAGGCGGGGGGGCGGTAGGAAGGAGTATGGTGGGGTCGGGATGGGGGTGGGAGGGATGGTTGGGGGGGCCGGGGGCTGCGGGTGTGGGTGGGTCGGTGGAGGGGTTAGGGGAGTTGGGGGGGAGGTGGGGGGAGGGTGGGCAGAGGGGGGTGGAGGGCCGTGAGGAGTTGGAAGCGTCCGATGGGGAGGGGGTGGATCGGAAGGTGTGGTGCTATTGAAATTTAAAATTAAACACTCCTATACCAATAAAAACCGGCTGGAGTCTCTGTGCCCCCCCTTATGCTACGCCTAGCTGGACTTAGAAGCGTGAGGTAGACCGTGAACCACTAATCCCAACCTCTCCAATGGCAGTAACGATACCGTCTAAAACATACCCGTATCCATGTATTTATTATTTTCTGATCTATACGTATTTTTTTGGATACAGTATGAAATAAAAAATGTCGCTAGTCTCCACGATACGCGGCCTGCTCCAGCCGCGGCGGGGTCGCTGATCAGCAAGGCTGGTCAGCATGACCTGGTCGAGTCGAACCTGCCTGACCTCGGCTCCTGTGCGACTCCGGTCGTGCCGGAGGTAGGGGGCAAGGCAGGTGGAAAACCCCCCTCGCTCAGGTCGTCGTCGGACTCGTCTCGATCCGTGCTCGACCCCGTCCGAGATATCGGAGATAGTAGTCGCTCTGCTCGGCGCGAGTCTCCACCTACTCTAGCCTTCTCCCCCCCCGCGGGGGCTGGGAGGAGAAAATAGCCAGGCTGTAGACGGTGTTCGGCTGGCTCTCCTGCCTCCGAGCCAGATGTCTCCTTTCCCCTGTCCGTTTGCCGTCTGTTTCCACCACCCATATGATCGCGTTGTGCTGGCCGCACTTGCCTCCCCCGGTGATTTACGTTGTTAGGGGGCCGCCTATACGAGCAGTGTGCCGTTGCGATAACCCGGGGCACACTACTTGAGGCAGCCTGTCGATAACCGGGTACCGACTAGGGGAGGGGGAACGGATAGTGCCCAGGGATCGGCTATCCTCAAAAGATGGTGGGTACGGGAATATTTAACCGAAAACCCCCCGTACCGGGTTTTTCCGGCGGCGGATGATCCTCCCGACCTCCGCCGCCAGACCGTGCCGCTCCTCCGGCTGCGACCCGCCTCCGTCCTGCGCATCTTCGGGCCTCTCCCCCAAGGGAGACCAAAAGGTTTCGCAGGGCTGGCGGCTGCTAGCGAGCGCGGTGCCCTAGCGCTGCTTCCCAGCTGTCCGCCGCCAGCTCCAACACCCTCGTCCCACCGCTGATCCGTCCGTATCCTTCCTTGCCAAAAAACATTCCGCAGTCCTCGTACCCGTCAGGGCGGGAGAGTATCTGTGAGTATTTAGTGGCTGAAAGAACAAATCGGACAGGCCGAGTGGGAGATCCCTGTGTTGGTGTACGGATATTATGTTTTTCCAAAACCCTCCGTACCGGGCTTCCCGACAGCTGCTGATCCCGCGGATCGCAGCTGTCGGTACCTCGTTCAGCCCCCTACCGTGCCAAGCCTGGCACGGCTACATGGTTACCATCGCCCACCGCGTGGAGGTAGAGGTAGGTGCCGACGGGCCTGCGAACGCACCCCCTCCGGGGCCGCCGCCGCTGCGCCGCCGGTGGGCGCCGTGTGGTGCTAGAGGAGGGAGTGTAGGGAGTAGATGCTGGAGCGTGATTCGAAGGTGAGGGTATGTATGCTTGGTCGGGAAGAGGGGTGAGGATGTAGTAGGTGTGGAGGAGTACGTGTGTTCCGCACAGCCACGCGTGTGTCGTATCGCTCTAACGTGGGGGTTGAGGATGCGGAGGGGTCCGGTGGGAGGTGGAGGTGTGGCGTTCCAAGAGGCGAAGAGTGAGAGAGAGCGCGCGAGAAGGATGGGTGTGGGAGGGTGGGGGAGGGAATCAATCCAGGTGGGTGAGGTGTGGGTGAGGTGGAGGAGACCAAAGTGTGAGTATTGCCATGTGAGGACGAGTAGAGAGTGACGGGGTGTGCCAAGGTGGGGGGGTGCTTTTGTTAGAGAGGTTAGTCCACTGGCTAGGGTATAACTGATGGTTATGGAAGTTATCGACTTCGTTATTGGTGGTTATAGTATAGGAGGCATAGGTAGTGGAGTGTAGTTTAGCGAGGGAGGTAGCAATGGAGTAGAGGTTGGTGAGTTCTTGGTAGCGACCCCATTGGAAGGAGAGTACCGCGGAAGAGTCAAGATGGCCGATGGGGGTGGGGAGGCCGTGTTCGAGGTTAAGGTCAAACATGTAGTTGTGTAATTTGATGGTGCATGTGCGAGGGGTGAAGTGAGGCGGGAGCGAGGCCGGTGACCCATGCCATACAATGTGCGAGCAACCACCAAAATAACCAAACGATAAGCCAGCTCGATTGCCATCGGAGACAGACGAACCCCATCCATCCTCCAAAGCGAAGGGATACTAGTCATGGGCATGGCGCGGATTCGGTATACATGATGTGACAGTCTGCAAGAGAGTAGACTACGTGATAGCTAATTACGACTAATGCATAAAGCATGCACGAGAGCGTAACCGTTTTGCAATGTATAGACTATAATTGAAGAAAAAAGAATGAGAACCGACATGTCTCCTCCCTCCGTTGCGCTAACTTAAATGGCCCAACCTAGCCAGCTACAGTCTTAAAGCGTAACACGACCCTCGGAAGCTCGTCGCATGAGACGCGTTGCTGTCGCTCGGACAAGCGTGATCCAGCCCGTCTTGACGCTTAGTTAATCTCACCTATAAGCACACAATTACTTAGCTGGTGACATGAGCTAATTGCAATGGTTGTACAATTGCGGGTGTGCATTTCCTCGGGAAGTGCGGAATATAACTATTAGCCATAAAATACGAGCCTCTCATTCATTTGCATTGCTTTAGGAATGTACACGCCACACTCGTACCCTCCCCCTCTAGTCTAGTCCAAAATCAGCCTTAGGCCAATCCTTTGATCAGCCTCACGCCAGTCGTATTAGTTCTTCGGCTGCTCTTGATTGTCTTACTTGGAGCGAAGAATTTCCGTAAGAAGCGTTGTCCTCATGAAGTCCAAGTACTCATATTTGTTGGCGAATTTAAGCAATTTATGTGAGCCCACAAATGATGAAAGACAACATTACGCTGCACTTAATTTAACCTATGCCAACGGGTGGAATTTCCTCGTCCTTAAATTGGTGTAGAATATGAGGTTCTTCCCATGACGGCCGGGAACTGTGTTGTTCTTAACAACAAATATTAGGAAAACGTGGCGCCCGCCGGCGGCGCAGCGGCGGCGGCCCCGGAGGGGGGTGCGCTCGCAGGCCCGTCGGCATCCCCTCACCTCCCCGTGGTGGGCGCTAGAAACCCCGTAGCCGTGCAAGGCCTGGCACGGTAGGGGGCTAAGAGGGCCGACAGCTCGATCCGCGGGATCAACAGCTGTCGGGAAAGCCATGTACATAGGGCTTTTGAAAAAATAATTTCTGTGCAATACCGGCACCGAGATCTCCCGCTCGGCCCGTCCGATATGTTTTTTTGCGTACAGATACTACTCAGAACAGTCCGACCTCGAGGGGGTGGGACCTGTACTTCAGGAGCGTCTGATTGCGAGGAGGGTACGGCCGGATCTGCGGTGGGGGGTGGGTGTTGGAGCCGGTGGTGGCCATCCGGGAAGCAGCGCCGGGAAAGGGCGCTCGATAGCCGCCGACCAGCCATGTGCCGGTCGACACTTCTCAGGGGGGGAGGCAAGACATGGCATAGGCCGGTGGCATGTCGCAGGCGGAGGAGCGGCTATGCGAGGCGGCGGCGATCCTCAAGATCAGCCGCCGCCGGAAAGCCCTGTACGGAGGGCTTTTTGGATAATTAAACTAATGTCCGTACCCGGCGTCGAGCTAGTTGGGGAGCAACACCAAGGTAGGGCGCTCACTAGCGAGCCGCCACGCCGACGAGATACATCTCCCGAGGGGGGGGGGGTAGGCTTGGGCGGCAAGGAGGCATGTCGCGACGGAAGGAGCGACAAGATGTGGCGACGACGACCCTCCGGGTCGGCGCCGCCGGAAAACCCCGTACGGAGGGTTTTGACTAATTTCCGTGCACCCGCGGCCCGACGGAACCGGCTACGGCGACCTGACCCCCCCCCCCCCCCCTCCTCGATACCCACTACCGGATAGACGAGACCCTTGCGGGGGGGCCCGGGTGAGCGCGGAGGCCCCAACCTCAACAAAGTCTACTAGGTGGACGCGCGATCAGAGGGGGGAGGGTACGGAAGAGGCCGGACTACCTGACAGGTACCCGGGTACCAGACAGAGAAAAACCAGGGAAATGAGAGGGGAAATTCAGGCGCGGAGGCAGGAGCGCCCATTTTTTTATGTCTATGTGTCTCGGTCCCCCCCACCTGCCCTCGAGGTGACGGGGGACCTCGAAAAGGAGGACCGTCGCGTCGGCGGATGCGGCGGCGACCTTGGCGGGGCTTACGGGATGGGGCGGCGGGATCGACTAGCGACCACGCGAGGAGGGGTTTTTTGCCAGCCTTTCCCCTCCTATCTTTGGCAAGACCAAAGTCACGCGGGAGCTAGATTAGGCTGGCCCGTCGTCCCTCCCGAACGCCGACCGGCCTCGGCCGGTCGGCACCCCGGTTCTGTGGGAGCGGGCCTTGCATCGTAAAGGTCGAGCAGCAGTTTAGTTTTGCATTTCTCGACAAGTGGATTTATTTTTAGATCTGTTTCTCTTGATTACAAAATTATTACGCTGTTACTGCTTAGGCGGGGGGACAGTGGCAATTACTGCGGTTGCTTACAGTTTTTAAACTCCCGAGGAACATCGACACACATTGCAGATAAGTGTGTCGATAGGTGTACCTGGTCGAAGAGACCCGGGCTAAACTCGCTTATAAGTCCTGTATGGCTTGGTAGAGAGGTCCGAGAGACAGCGGTCGGTCCAGTTTGCCGGCACATGTTGTGTTTAATTTCCAATTTCCAATTTTAGGAAAACGTGGTACTCGTCATCGTCATCAAGAGTCGTGACATGAACTTACGGGCGTAGCGTAGCAGTTGAATAGGGGCGAGGATTGATGACATGATACATCGGATTTTAGCGTACCATATATGGTAACTCCAATCCATAAAATAGAAATAGAAACTATATTTTTTTACAACAAGTACCGATAAATCGGTTACTGTCTCAGGGCGTTCCCAAAGCTGCCATCTAGGTCTTTTGGGTAGGGTTTTACGCCATGTCTCTTCATCCATTCCTCTCCGTGGGCGGTAACAACATAATGTAAATCATACAGGGACATACCGGGTCTATCGCTAGTTCGCTACGATAAACTATGAAACATACTATGTCGTTATCTCTACGATGCGCGGCCCCCTCTCGCCGCTCGAGGGCGCTCATCATCCTAGCTGGTCCTCATGTATTGGTCGAGTCATGCTTGCCTGGCCTAGGCTCATGTGCGACTCACGTCGTGCGGGAGCGTGGGGGGAAAGGCAGGTGAGAAAACCCCCTCGCACATGTCATCGTAGTCCCCGACTCGATCCACACACTCCCTCGTCCGAGATAATGGCCGCTCCTCCCGTCGCAGCTTGCCTCTTGGCATAAGCTTCCCCCTCCCTTCGGGGCAAGGGGGAGAAGACCATAGCCACAACTGATTGCCGTTTGTCGCTCCTCCCGTCGCGTCTGCCCTATCCCGGTCGGTTGCCAATAGTTTCCGGCACCGGTTGATCTGTGCAATATGCCCGTACCCCCCCTTGCGGTTTACGCAGCCAAGGGGTCGCCTATTTGGCATATGTGCTTTCACGACAACTCTTGCACACCGCCGAAGGCACTCCTATGGATGGGGGGTACCGACGAGGGGAGAGGTTAGGTGGGAGAGTGAAATCGGGGCTCCGACTTCAAAGGTGTGTGATACGGACATTTTAACCAAAACCATATGTACATGGTTTTTTCCGGCGGCGGCCGATCTAAATTCAGCGCTGCCATACCTTGCCGCTCCTCTCGCCGCGGCTGTCCTCCTCGCCGCCGGTGTCGAGCTCCACCACATGGATGGGTATGCTCGACCTCATGAGCGCTGGTCGACGTCGAGCGAGCGCCCTTCCCTTGCGTTGCTTTCCGGCTATCCACCGCAGGCTCGAGCATCCGCGTCACACCTCTGATCCGTCCATACCCTTCTCGCCAAAAGATTTCGAACGACACCGCCCGTGACTCCTTGTCGGGAGAGTATCTTGGGTATTTAGTCGCGAAAAAAACGTCGGACTAGCCGAGCGGGAGATCTTAGTGTTGGGGTACGGATATTGTGTTTCCCAAAACCCTCCGTACATGGCTTCCCGACTAGTGTTGATCACGCGGATCGCAGCTGTCGGTACCTCGTTTAACCCCCTACCGTGCCAAGCATGGCATGGATACATGATTACCAGCGCCCACCGCGTGGAGGTAGAGGTAGGTGCCGACGGGCATGCGAGCGCACCCTCCCCCGGGGCCGCCGCCGCTGCGCCCCCGGCGGACGCCTTCAATATAAAATTGCCCGCACCAACCTTCCCCATTACTGTAATGGGCCTAATTGTCTGTCCTTGAGCTAACGAATGAGTTGGCCAAGTAGAAGCATTTCCCTTGTAACGACCGAATTATCGTCACAATGTTAGAAATGGGGAGCAATCGAAAGCCAACACACTATTGAGTAAACAAGTATATTCTCCCAGGAAACTCATGGTAAAACTTCCAATGGCGAGTGAGCTTGTCGAGCTTAGCCGATTTATGTGCAAGCCTCCGCATCAGCCTCAAAAGATAAAGAGCAAGAATCACCTTCAATGCATCAAACTTTGATGCATCATCCGTTTGATTTTCTCCTAACTCGTGGACCCATCGACTAAAAAGGACAAATATTTGTGGATGCATCGATTGGATTGGCAAGTAATTCGTGGATGCATCGATCAAATAAGGCACTAATATGTGGACGCTATTGAACCATGCAAACACAATTAGTGTGGAAGATAACTTACGCAAACGTAGTTACAGTCACAGTCCCGCAAACGGAACAGTTACGGCGACAACCAGCCTACTGGCGTGGTGTCGGGACAACAGAAGTGAGAGAGCTGTAGCCTAGTGACAGCTCTGTACCGAGTCAAACAGTTTATCGGTATGTCCGATCTAGACATGTACTAATCATATCTAGAGTAGCTTATAGTAGCTATCTGCAACTAATACGTATACGGTATTACTTACAACACTCCCCCTGAAGGTAGCTACGGGATGAAGCGTTGCATTGGGTCTTGTCCTCCAAGGATCGCACTTCGGTGTCTTGCTAGTGCAGGTCCTGGGAGGGGTTTGGTGAGCATGTCAGCCACCATCTGGTCAATGGGGAGGTACCTCAACTTGATGGTTCCCTGCTCCACGTGGTCTTTGAGTAAGTACCACTTCAGACCGATGTGCTTAGTCTTCTCGCTGACCAAGGCATTTTGGGAGTATGCAATGGCGCTTTGGTTGTCCTCCCAGATGGTGGTGGTTTCGGTGATGGGGGAGTTGAAGATTTCCCCCAAGAGTTGTCGGAGGTGAAGTCCCTCCTTGGTGGCGTCGGCCGCAGAGTAGTACTCGGCTTCACACGTGGATTGAGCCACACAAGTCTGTTGTTTGGACTTGTAACTGACTGGCCCGCGTCCGAGGGTGAAGAGATAGCCGGAGCGAGACTTGCCGGTGCTGCTGTCGTTGGCCCAATCAGCGTCGGCAAAGCCTGTGAGTTGGAGGCTGTGGTCCAGCCCCCCCCCCCCCCCCCCCAACGTCAGGCGCATGTCGATGGTGCCATGGAGGTAGCGGAGGACCTTTTTCAGAGCCTGCAAGTGTGCCTCGGTGGGCGAGGCTTGGGCAGAGCCGAGGATGCTCAACGCCGTGGAGACATCGGGGCGTGTACAAACGGCGGCGTACTGGAGGCTGCCCATGAGGCTGTGGTAGACGTCCTTGGCCACTCCTGTGAGAGAGGGCGAGTTCAAGTGTGCAAGGCCTGCGAGGAAGCCCGGGTCCATCGGAAGGGACGACGGCTTAGAGTCGGACATGCCGTACTTGGCGAGGATGTCGCGCAGGTACTTGGACTGGTCCAGCGAGATTGTGCGCGTGGAGCGATCGCGGGTAATGTGCATGCCGAGGAGTTGGGAGAGGTCGCCTAGGTCCTTGATCTTGAACCGTGCTCCGAGTTGGGCTTTGAACGATGCGAGCCAGGTGGCATCATTGCAGGCCGCGGGAATGTCATCGACGTACATGGCGATCATGGCGAAGACGTGGCCGGTGCGAAAGATGTAGATGCACGGGTCGGAGACGCATTGTTGCCATCCATGGTCGACGAGCCACGCACGAAGTAGCATGTTGAACTCGCGGGGGGACTACTTAAGGCCGTAGAGGCAACGCTTGAGGTGGCAAACCTTGGACGTTCCATCGGTGAAGCCGAGGGGCTGGCGGATGTACACATCCTCCCGGATGGGGGCGTAGAGAAACGTTGTGTCGATGTCAAGCTGGCAGAGTTCAAGGTCGCGGGCGGCTGCGATGGTTAGGAAGAGACGCAGGCTGGCCATGCGGATGACCGGGGAGAAGGTCTCCGTGTAGTCCAGTCCAGCGCGTTGACTGCACCCCTTGGCGACGAACCGCGCTTTGAAGCGGGAGACGTCGCCGGCTGTATCCGACTTGACTTTGAAGATCCACATGTTGTTAACGACCATGCGGCCGGGGGGGAGGTCCACAAGGTCCCACGTGCCGTTGCTGATGAGGGAGGAATACTCCTGTTGCATAGCGGCTTGCCATTGGGGGGCTTGGGCGCTGTCCAGTGCAGCCCGGTAGGATTTTGGTTCCACACACTCTCGGGCGGAGAGGAGGGCGATGGCAGTAGGGGACGTGCCGGCAGGTGTGTGTGGGGGACCAGTGACAAGGTCGGGGACGTGAGGGTGCTCAAAGATGTCCTCTTGAGCTTTGCCTTGTTCAGGATCACAACACGCCGTTACGAGGGTTGGTGGGTAGTCGGACAAGTGGGCAACCATATCGCCGTAGCGAACGGGGTGGGAGCGGAGCCGAGCATGGCGAGAGGCTGCCGGGGGGGGGTAGGGGTGTGGGTAATGTGAGGTCAATGGGGTGGGACATGGGTGAGTCTGCGGGGACGTCGTCCGAAGAGTCGGTGATGGTCGAGTCGACGGAGGGTTGTGTGTCGAAGCCTGGGGTGTCTTCCTGAAAGACAACATGTACGGAAGTGGTGATACGACGCGTTTCCGGATTGTAGACACGATACCCGGGTGCGTCAGGGGGATAGCCCACCATGACGCCGCGAAATGCTTTTTCACTGAGTTTCCGACGTTGTTTGTCGGGGACCTTGGCGAAAACGGCGCAGCCGAAGACGCGGAACTTGGAGGCGTTGGGCACCGACGACGTAAGGAGTGTGAGGGGGACGCCCCCATTAGGTCCGACCGAGCGACTGTACGGGCGGTTGCGAAGGTACATAACAGTGCTGACATCGCACGACCACATGGAGTTGGGAACGGCCATGTTGTGGAGCATCGCCGATGCATTGTCCCGGATAGTGCGCCAAGGACGTTCGGCCTTGCCGAGCATGTGGTGGGCGTATGGGGCAGAGAACTGCACCCCGACGCCGAGGTGTGCGCACATCCGGCGAGTGACAGCAGCTTCAAACACAGAGTCTGAGTCAAACTTGAGGACCGGTGCGAACGCGCCCGTCTGGGAGTGATGGCGGGCATGCAAGTGTTTGATGTCCAAGAGGATGGTTTCCAATTCCGAACATGCGTCGTCTTTAGACTTAAGGAACCGCACCCACATGTAGTTGGTGTGGTGGTCGATGACGAGCAAGCAGTAACGGAGGCCATGTGGGGAGGGGACATTGACCGGGCCCCAGAGGTCAGCGGACATGTTGAGGAGGGGGTGGGATGGCTTCGCGCAAGCGGCTGTGTTGCGTGGTGCAACTGTGGCTTTGTGAAGTAAGCAAGAGTCGCAAGAAACTTTGGTTACAGCGCTAGTTAACACATGGCTAGTCGGAACACCGTGAGTATGCTGGGCCTGAAGGCTTTGCATGTTGAGGTGGCCATATCGACGGTGCCATAGGACGGGATCACACTGGGCAGTAAGGGCAACCTTAGGTGAGGGGTCAAGTGCCGCCGGTGCGGATGGGCTTGAAGGGAGGTTTGGCTGGTGGGGAAGGAGGTAGAGACCGTTTCCGGACGGTTCTAGCACACCCATGCATGTGGGTACCAAAAGCAAACCAGTGTCAGAGTTGGAGGGGAATATGAATTCACAGCCGCTGTGAGCTTGCATCCAGCTGACACTAAGTAGTCTGCCGATACGCTGTGCGGAGCGAGATGATAGGTCAGGGGTGTAGAGTGCATACACAGTGCGGTGAATGAGCTGGCCAGAGGCAAGTCTGACAGAAATCCGCACTGAGCCACTGCCCTTAACGTCAACGCCGACACCGCCCACGCGAGAAGGAGCGGTAGGGGCGTGAATTTCACGAAGTCATCTCGGAACGCAGTGAGGTTAATCGAGCAGGCGGAATCAACGACCCAAAACTTTGACAGGTTACGACCCGGGGCGAGGGAAGAGGAGAATGCCACAGAGCTGAATGGGACACTCACCTCTTCGTCAGCGTAGTCATCAGCGCAGTCCTCGAGGGTGGGTAGGCAGTCGGTGTCATCGGCGGGGGCGTCGTCGGCAGGGACGTCGCTCAGCAGTGCAGCGTGAGCAGAGGGGGTGCCGTCGGCGGCGCTGCACTTCTGGACTGTCAGCCTACGCTTGGCGAGATTCCACTTAAGGATAGCGTCATCCGTGGCAGTGCAGGCGGACATGAGATGGTTGAGGCTGCCACAAACGCCACACTTGTTGGGTCGATGGCCGCGAGGGTTACGGTGTGGTGGGCCTCGACCGCTGTGCGAGCCGCGGCCCGCAGCGACGAACGCGGAGATGGGAGGGGGTGATATGGCCGGAGCGGGTGTGTCCGAAGCAGGGTCGTCGTCCATGTTGTGCGCAATGTGGAGAATGCTGGCCATCACTTCATCAGCCGACATGATGTAGTCCGTGTCAAAGGCGTTGATGACGCATTGCTTCGCCTGACCGTGTGGGCCGCTGCTGGAGATACCGCGCAGCATGAGGAGACCGAGGTGGTGGGGGTGGATGGCAACGGAGCCATCAACCAATTGGCATGTGTCGTTGTAGTCGTCAAAGGTCTGGCGCATGTAGTGGACATAGTCACTGAGTGACTGACCAGGGCGCTGTCTGACCGTCAGGTTGTCCAGGAGGGACAAGGAGCGAGCAAAAGACCGACAGTCGAGGCGTTCACAAAGGATGTCCCACGCGGCAGCGGCGCAGTCAGGGCGTGCTGGAGAAACGCATTTCATCGCTTGGTCAGCGCGCTTATTCGCGCTGGCTGCATGGAGAAGTAGCGTGTAGGCGTAGTGTTGCGCTTGTTCGTCGAGCCAGACGCCGGAGTCGCGGATGGCCAGCTGTGGAATGAGGTATGCGGCCTTGATGGAGAGGAAATTAAGGAAGGTCCTCTTCCATTGCTTAAAGTCCGTGGTCGGGCACATGACGGGGACCGACATCTTCATGGACCGGTTGATGGCGTCCTTGTCGAAGCCGGGGGCTTCGTGTGCCGCCCGGTTGATGACCACCGGGTCAATAGTGGGGCGACGACGGCCACGGGTGGCGGGGTCGCCATGTTGGACTGGGGGAGAGTGCCGGCCATGAAAGGGAGGAGGTGGGCCACCGGGAAAGGGAGAGCGGCCGGCCATGGGACGCGGCGGGCCGTACGAGTGCGGGTGGTCACGGTAGGGGGGGACGAGGTGAGAGGGCGCCTCCGGGATATGAGGGCCGGGGTGTGGAAGGGCATATCCGGCGGGGGGGGGGAATCCGGCGGGGGGGCGGAGGTGATCAACCCGGATGGCGTGACGCGAGGGGTCGTGGTGCGCATCGGCACGCGAGGGCTGGCGGGGCGCATCGTGACGGCGCTGTGCGACTGTGGGGTCGCCAACAGGAGCTGCATGAGTAGCAGCAGCAAAGAATGTTTCTGCGTCCGGGGGTACGTAACCATGGTGGGGATGGTCAAGCAGGTGGAGGGTGTGGCCGTCGTGGCTGTCCCGGACGGGTTCGATGTGAGCATCGTGGCGGCGTTGAGCTACAGGAGGGTGCGGATTAGCACCCGCAGCAGCAACAACACCCTCGGGCGACTGCGAGTCGAGACGAGCTGTTAAGCGCGCCACTTACGCAACGAGCAGTGCGAGAGTATCCGGGGGGTGATCGAGGGTGCTCTGGTGAGAGCCTGACTCAGGGGAGTCAAGAGGTGAAACAGGCGGAGTTTTCGGCGCCATTTCGACAGAGGGCGAAAAAGAAAGAGCGGAATAAAAAACAGGCAGCGGTAAAAACCGCTAGCCGGACTCGTGCCTAACAGCGGTTTGCAAAGAGACGGCCTGATGCCCGTCGACCCCTCGGCCTGTAGCCCCGGGGTGTCTCAGAGCACCTTCTCTGTATCCTCCACCAAGTGTGGGGCACAAGTCGAGGCCAAGGCCAGGACAGGTGGAGCGCTGCGCTGGTGGCTGATTCGCTATGAGAATATAAAAATAAAAAGGTAAGCTACGGCTGGCGTGCAACATGTGGATGCGTATTCACCCGATGGTGCACCCCCCCGTTCTCCAGCTTGGACATGTGTGCACCCTGTCCACACACGACGAGTGCGTCGGTGTGGGTGGCTGGCTATCTCCGTCGGGTGGCTGACTTAAGAGGGGTGGTGGCGGGTTTTGAATTGCAGTTTATACTGGCGATACCGCCGACTACAAGTTGAAAGTACTAGGTGTCTAGATAAACTTGCCTTCTGCGGGAGAGCTGTCGATCGCAGCTCGCCGAACCAGGTTGTCGCGCGTGAGTGACGTGAGGCGGGGGCCCATAACCTATTGAACCATGCAAACACAGTTAGTGTGGAAGATAACTTACGCAGACGTAGTTACAGTCACAGTCCCGCAAACGGAACAATTACGGCGACAACCAGCCTACAGGCGTGGTGTCGGGACAACAGAAGTGAGAGAGCTGTAGCCTAGCGACAGCTCTGTACCGAGTCAAACAGTTTATCGGTATGTCCGATCTAGACATGTACTAATCATATCTAGAGTAGCTTACAGTAGCTATCTGCAACTAATACGTATACGGTATTACTTACAAGAGACGCATGGACTAAATAGGGCACTAATTCATGGATGCATTGACGCGGGTAATGCGGGACGAATGCATAGATGCATCAATATCGGTCTCCTCACATATACAATTTTAATAAGGAGATGGTGAGATTGAAATTGAATATTACCGGATGGTAGCCGTGTATGTAGTTTAGCAAGACTGCATTGCTATTGGCTTCTGCAATCACTATATTTAATAAATTTCAAATGATATGCATCGATGCTACCCATGTCCCGGAATTGCACAGGTAATTCGTTGTACATCGATTGAATACGTTCAAGGAGTGGATCTGGATCCTTCCGAGCAAACATGACATAATTTCAAACCCCGAACTACCACGAAATGTATACGAATAGGAAACGCATAGTTTCGGGTCTACATAGATTCGTGGGTTCGATCCCTACTTTTATTAGCCAGATGCACTCCCTGAATACATTACTAATTCATGGATGCATTGATTAATTAGGGCATTAATTCATAGACGCATTGATGCAGCCGATGCGGCAGACTCATCATGATCCCATGAATACTTCGATGTTTGATGCGGAGGCTTAATTATGTGGCACAAACACAACCATCGTAGATGTCGGAGCTGTACGCCTACATCTCTCGAAGTAATGTGCCATCCGCTCAGCCGGCTCTTAGGCCGGATTAGCAAGCACTCTCTCAACGGAAGTCTCTCTCTCTATGATAGAGTCACTCGGCGAACAGTGAGGTAAATCACCATGCGAGTTTAGACCTTCGTGTTCCGCATATCCCTCTAGGGTGAAGTCAAATCGTGCATGCACATGGTCAAAGACATAGTTAACCATTTTCCAATCGATCGCACGTATGGTTATTACAAGTATACGACGGCTTCTCCACTTGCTCTGCTAGAATTTCACGCCGCATGCACGGGTGATGTATTTGGAAAACAAGCGAAAAAAGTCCCACATGATGCAGAGTGGGATAAACAATGCACGCTATAAATTGACGAGGGCGATTGGCTTTGGCGAGGGGCGAGGTCCAACTTAGCCGTTTGGGACACATCACGTTAACGGTAGGTGGTGTTTGGAATGCTTAGGTATGTGGGTGTGCCAACCACATTCGCCCCACGCGCGGCACACGTTGGGAATTTGAAATTATTGAAATTGAAATTATCTACAACAAAACCAGCAAACTAGACCGGCTGTTGTCTATTGGGCCTCTCTACCTAGCCATACATGACTTATGGTTGAGTTTAGCCCGGGTCTCTTCGACCAGGTACACCTATCGACACACACCTAGCTTCATTCTGTGTCGACGTTCCTCGGGAGTTTAGAAATTGTAAGCAATCACAGCAATTGCCACAGCCCCCCCCGCCTAAGCAGTAACAACGTAATAATTTTGTAATCAAGAAAGACAGATCTAAAAATAAATCCACTTGTCGAGATATGCAAAACTAAACTGCTGCTCGACCTTTACGATGCAAGGCCCGCTCCCACCGAACCGGGGTGCCGACCGGCCTAGGCCGGTCGGCGTTCGGGAGGGACGACGGGCCAGCCTAATCTAGCTCCCGCGTGACTTTGGTCTTGCCGAAGATAGGAGGGGAAAGGATGGCAAAAAACCCCTCCTCGCGTGGTCGCTCGTCGATCCCGCCGCCGCATCCCGTAAACCCCGCCCCAAGGTCTTAGCCGCGTCCACCGACGCGACGGTCCTCCTTGTCGAGGTCCCAAGTCACCTCGAGAACATGTGGGGGGACCGAGACACACAGACATAAAAAAATGGGCGCTTCTGCCTCCGCGCCTGAATTTCCCCTCTCATTTCCTCGGTTTTTTCTCTGTCTGGTACCCGGGTACCTTTCGGATAGACCGGCATGTGGCCGTACCCTCCCCCCTATGATCGTCCACCGAGCAGCCTTTGTTGAGCGGGGGCCTCCGCGCTCACCCGGGCCCACGCTCAAGAAATTTGTAGGTCTGTTGGGGCAATGGGTGTCGAAGAGGGGGGGGGGCAGGTCACCGTTGTCGGATCCGGCGGGCCGCGGGCGCACATAATTTATTCAAAACCCTCCGTACGGGGTTTTCCGGCGGCGCCGACCCGGAGGGTCGTCGCCGCTTGATCGTGTCGCTCCTTCCGTCGCGACCGTCCTCCTTGCCGCCCAAGCTTACTCCTCCCCCCGGGAGATGTAGCTTGTCGACGAAGCGGCTCGCTAGTGAGCTCCCTGCCCCGGTGCTAATTCCCAACTAGCTCGACGCCGGGTACGGACTTTGGTTTAGTTTCCGAAAAAGCCCTCCGTACAGGGCTTTCCGGCGGCGGCTGATCCTGAGGATCGCCGCCGCCTCACATAGCCGCTCCTTCGCCTGCGACCGGCCACCGGCATGTGCCATGTCTTGCCTCACCCCCCGGGAAGGTTTGACTGGCAAAGGGCTGGTCGGCGGCTAGCGAGCGCCCTTTCTTGGCGCTGCTTCCCGGCTGGCCACCACTAGCTCCAACACCCGCCTCCCACCGCTGATCCGGCCGTACCCTCCTCGCCATCAAACGCCTCTATAGTACATGCCCCACCCCCTTGAAGTAGGACTGCAGTCAAGAGTATTTGGCCGCGAAAGAACATATCGGACGGGCCGAGCGGGAGATCTTGGTGCCGGTATTGCACAGAAATTATTTTTTCAAAAGCCCTCTTTGCATGGCTTTCCCGATAGCTACTGTTCCTGCGGATCGAGATGTAGGCCCTCTTAGCTCCCTACCGTGCCATGCCTCGCACGGCTACGGGGTTTCTAGCGCCCACCACGGGGAGGTGAGGGGATGCCGACGGGCCTGCGAGCGCACCCCCCTCCGGGGCCGCCGCCGCTGCGCCGCCGGCGGGCGCCACACGTTGGGAATTGGGCTTGTAAATCATTAGGATTGAGGACTTGGTAAGCATATATCCACAACCCCGCACGATTCGCCTCATGAAGTGAGCCGAATTCGACGGCTATTACTTGGCAATGCGGCTCAACTTTGCAGAAATGTCCCGGAAAATATAACAATCATTAAAAAAATGTTTGTGGGTATATGAACCCGCGAGTACACGCGTTGCATGCGCATTGAAAAGGCGCTTCCAACAATACATGTATTGAAAAGATTAATAAAGCTCATTTAATTAAGTAAGTTAGGTTGATACTCGTTGACTTATGGTATAGTTCGCGGCATAGCTCTATACCGCAGCGCCCGCGCGATAATTTCGCTTCGGCAGTACGAGGCTATGCCACATGCTAGGAGGTCTCGATGACTTACGGTAAATATTATTGAAGAAAGTACTAAATTAAACACAACAACATATCCGACATGGTCAATTGGTCGAACATCTTACCCGCTCGCCTTGACCATGTCTCCCGCACTATCACTATCTTACGTGGCTGCTTCGTCGCTTTGCCTCATTGGCTTGAATCCACGCAGCAATGAACTGCCAATTCTTTCAAAAATTTGTAGAATCAACGCGTGTGGCCGTGAAACGTGCGCCTTTCTACTATTGTTCCGGTCAAACGGCGCGGCGTGGTTCCGCCCCGGCGGCGCCCCGCAGGCCCTTTCACTAGATCTAGCCCCTCCACACCCCATGCTATGAATGGAGTCGCTACCTTGGGAGGGTAACGCAACCCGTGAACCTACTCGCTAGGTGACTTGACACACAATGGTGGTAAGATTTGCTCGTATGCTAGTGGGGGGAACAAGGATGGCGTTTCCGGGGTTGTCCGGTATGCGTCCGTATAAGTTTCCGTCCGGATTTCGTTATTGGAGCTATATATTGGACGATTTACACAGAAAAGTTTATAACTATGACAACCTCTTTCTAATCGGCAATCTATGATCGACGGCACCTGCCGTTATTATAGTATCAATAGGCCAATAGGGTCGTTTGTATGCGTGTGGGATACCGCCATACCGCACCGGCTAAATGTCCGGAGGTATAGCTAAACCGTATCCCTTCGCGCGGGCATAGGGGGGTTATAAAGTCATCGAACTTCGATACGAGACTGTAGGTATATCGTATACCACGGGTACCGGGGTATAAATAAACGCTATACCGTAAGTCATCGAGTATCAATCAACGTTACGCTTGCTTGAACATTGTGGCCGAACGCGGCTTGATTGCCTTTGCTTGGGTTGTGCGCATTGCGATGGTAACTATGCATACGCAATTTCGTGGGTTTTCCCCACAACGGCATGGCTCCCCCCTCCGTCGCATATGCATCACGTTTGCCCGACCGTCGCTCAATCATCCGTATTGCGGCGCTTTGAGCCCGTTACTCTTCTCGTCTAACCTGCGCGGCGCATGTTTGAAAGAGCGTGTCGCACGGGTGCGGGCGCGATAACTTCAAGTACGTAAGCCCGGAAGTGCTCGAATTCGCCCCCCCCGCACTTGCATGTCGGTGCAATAATCCATTTTGGGCGGCGTCAAAGCATTAAATTATATTGCCAAGGATTTCGGAAGATTTGCCAATCGAATCGACACATTATTACATTTTCACACGCGAAGGTGCGAAATACTGTCCGGAATTTTCTGGCGGAGTGTATGTTGATACTTGTTTCCGCGCGTACCTCGTTTATATGAAAATATCTGGCACAGCTGGCAAAGAATCCATAAAGTTAATCAAGTTTACCCGCATTGGTATTTTTGCTGCTGGCCGTGTTTTTTTTTTTTTTTTTTTTTTTTTTCCTGGTATTGCGGGCCGTGCCTGCGCAGCTACGCGCGCGAAAAATTCGGGCGGAGCTGAAACGGCGCAGGAAGTGCACTCAATAAAGCTGAACGGCGACGTCGTCAGTAGTCAGTACCGTCACTCTCCCAACACACACGGCCAGCCACTACAAAGCCCGCTGCACGCGCTGCTCCGGCAGTGCACTTCCTTAGCATAAATAGATCTTTGTTAGCTTCTTCCTCATAGTTACCCCGCCCGGAAGCGCGTCAGGTGGACAGCGCGTCAGGCAACGCACGCGTCGTTGACGCGGCGGCGGATGCGCCGATTAGCACCGACTTGACCTTACGCGGGGGAAGCGGGAAAGATGTGTAACACAGTCACACGAAGTTTCACAGCCGAGGCGATGAGGATCAGTGTAAAGGAGCGGTCCGACGACCCGGCAGGTGAGGCGAGTCGAGGGTGCTACTGCTTCCTCGTGGTTGCCGTGTGTGTTTGTGTGCGCGCGCGCGCGCGCGCGTGTGTGTGTGTGTGTGTGTGTGTGTGTGTGTGTGTGTGTGTGTGTGTGTGTGTGTGTGTGTGTGTGTGTGTGTGTGTGTGTGTGTGTTTCTGTGACGATGCGGCCGATTGTCTGAGACGGGCGCGGCGGTCAATAGGTAAAAGGCGGAGGAGAAGAGGACAAGGCAAGGAGCTCGTCGCCTCCCTTGCATTCCTGATCATAGTTGGCTTTGCCTGCGTCAAGCTCATGCACGCGTTGGAGCGGGTCGAGGAGCACGACCACCGCGAGGAGAGCCTTCACCGAGAGGTGCTACACGCTGGGCGGTGGCAGACCTTCCCGGGGGAGGCGTCGTCCCACCCGGATAGGTTGCTCCTCGCGACGCATACGCGCCTGCTGTGGTTCAACTATCATACAAGGGACGTAACGGTGCTGCACGAAGGCGAGGTGTGTGTGCCCACACCGCATATTCTGAATTCTTCTGGGGTGCTTCCAAGCAGCTCCCCCTGAAGGGTGTCGGGAGTGTGAGTGAAATCAGCGGCTGCATTTTGTGGAATTGCTAGGGGATATACTACGGGCATTTTCCTGGGGACGAGGTGGATGCCCGGGGTTCCCCCACCACTCTCTGGGTCGTGTCCCGCCCTCACAATTGGCACCCCAAAGACTCGACCGAATGGCTGCTCAAATTGGACATCAACACAGGTACGCGAAATGGAAAGGGGGAGGGTGGCAGTGTAGATAACATCCTGTGCATACAAAGACCGGGCACATTACAATTCATAGAGCGTTTTTGGTCATGTCATTCTTAAGTTTCTCCCCCCCCTTCACCATTTCTTCCCACAGGCAAGGAACTCAGTCGCGTGCAGATCAAGTCTCGCTTTACCCACGATGCGGTATGCCATTCTCTCGCAGTTTTGTCGACTCCCCCCCCCTCCCCGCCGCAACGATTACCGTTTGTATTCAACACATTGGATATTTTCACCGGTTGAGAATCGCAGCTGGGGACTGAGAGGTATCACATGGTCGTGTATGCAGATCCGGGTCGGCAGTCGTGTGTATATCGCCAGTACTGGGACGGGGGAGGTACTTGAGCTTAGCTACCCCTCCATGCGGTTGGCACAGCGTCACAGGCTCTTCACCGAACGCGAGCATGTCAACACGCTCTCCCCTTCTGTGACAAGCCCCGGGCACCTCTGGGCCATGCTCCACGGCAAGGCGGGTTCCACACAACCTATGCTCACATTAATCAAAAGTGTGCCATCTGCATTTTTCAGTCGTTGTTTTGAAATTGTCGACGCCTGGTAATGTGTCTCCTCACGCTTCTCAGACGTGGGAACTGACCACGTCTGTTGCTCGGCCAGTAGGGCTCTGCCAGCCGGATTGCAAATGTGAGATTTCACAGCGGGAAGGGCGAGGTTGCGAAGGTCGCGTCCGATGTTGGCGGAATGTCGCATGGGCTAGTGCATTGGCGCGGTGTGCTGCTGGTGCTAGACAGTCAGGGAGCGGCCCTGATGGCCGTGGACCCGGAGACGGAAGAGAGGCACATCTTGTGGCGCGCCAACGCCGAGCCGAAGCTTCCCTTCCTGAAAGGCCTCGCAGTCGTAGACGACATCGCATACATCGGCGTCTCTCAGCAGCGAGAACGCTCCCAACGGAATGACCCCTCCCTCGACTCCAAAGTCGTCGCAGTCCACCTCCTCCATCGGGAGGTCATGTGGGCCCTTGAGGTAGGATGTACAGAGAAACAACCCCCCCCCCCCCCCCCCCCCCCCCCCCCCCCCCCCCCCTCCCTCCGCCCTTTTTCTTTCGATTGCCAGTACCTGTGTATGAGAGGTGATGTTGTGTGGGGCAGCTGCCAACGCATGGCCTACTTAACGCCATTGGCGCTCCTCATTTGGCGGTGGGGAGTGGGTACCACGCCAACTTTCTTCGCGTGAACGACGACGGGCGCACGGCGGGACAGATTTTCGAGGAGTTTCAAGCGGAGCGAACAATGGAGGGAAGTCGCGGTGCTGTCGCTGCAGAGGCAGTGGGAGTCCCGACAGGAGCTCTCGGTGACAGCACATTTCAGGCGAATGAGCTGAAGGCAGTGAGGGGGGCTGACATGCCGTGGTCACGCATGCCGGAAGCGGTTGAGTTTGTAGGGGGGAAGTGGGCGAGTGGGTGGCCGTTCATCGCTCTGGCAAAGAAGCGGACTGGCTTAAATGGGGCCGCGGGCTTCTTACCGCTCTTCCACACAGATGTGGCGGCCTTCAAGGATGAGGTGTTGGGGGAGCCAGACAGTATCTGGACAGCTGAGCAGCAAAAGGTGGGCAGGATGAATAATTGTGTGAATTAGTGGTTGCCATTTTAGTGTCGTGCGCTGAGTTGTGAAATGCAACGTTTCCATACAGCGGGAAAATGCTTATTTGGAGGGTCGTGCCAGCAATATGGAGATGGTAAAGCCAGGGGTGGAGTCCATTCACTTGATCTTCAGCGACGGCGACCTCATGGGCACTGTCACCGCCTACCGCTTTCCCTACTACCAGTTGCGCCCCTCACTAGAGCGAATTTCTCGTCCCTCCTGGTGTGTGCGCGCGTGTGTGTGTGTGTGTGTGTGTGTGTGTGTGTGTGTGTGTGTGTGTGTGTGCTCACGTCCCGCGCTGACCGGTCTGGTTGCCTCTGCCCTTAAGGCGCTACGCCCAATACTTGGATCCCATTCTGGAGGATGTCCTGGGAAGCGACAGGACAAATGTGATACGGCTCCAGCTAGCGCGCATGAAGCCGGGTACCGTCATCAACCACCATCAAGTGAGGCTGATTGACTCATTAATTGAACCATCCATGCAAATCGTCTATGCCCTCTCGTGTCCCCGCCCCCCCGCGTAACACACACACACGCACACTTCATACATGCGGTTGTGAGGTGAGTTGGTATTGGCAGGACGATGGGGCATGGGTGAAGAGGGGCCACCGCATTCATGTGCCGCTCTCAGTGAGCCCCGGTGCGGAGTTCCACATCTGCGGGCGCGAGCAAGGCGACAGCAACGGACAGTGTTCGCAGTTGATTTACGGAGAAGGCGACGTGTTTGAGCTAAACAACAGACGCCTTCACTACCTGAAGGTCAGCCCCGCTGCACGCATACTTTCCCTGTCAAAGCTAACTTTTCTATTGCGCTGATGTGCAGTGACTGTCCCGGGGCTGGACAGAATGGGAGCAGGTGTACCGCGCATCCATCTCGA